>JARQOD010011348.1:0-23758 GCA_033576555.1 Oophaga sylvatica
GGTTCCTTTAGGAACAGAGCAAGCTGAAACTCTTGACTCATCTGTTTCTCCGGAAAGTGTAATTCCTTGGGTTCCCAGTTAATCGTAGCATTCTGGCCCTGCAGCCATGGTAGCCTAGAATAATGGGAAAGTGGGAGAAGAAAATAAGCAAAAAAGACATTTTTCTCCTGATGATCTTTACCCATAAGGACCTCAAAGGCTCTGTTTCTTGATCCATGGTCCAGAAGTCAGTAAGAGAGCCACCACAGTCTCCATCTGTACTGGAGTAGCCTTCTTCACTGAACGTATCCCCTGTTTCAGAGCAAAGGAGATATCCATAAAATTTCCACTTGCTCCTGAGTCGATCATAGCAGAGCTAGACACCCAGACTGAGTCAACCCAGAGTTTGATGGAAAGGAAGCAATGAGAATTGTTTCTTTTACAACTCAGCTGGGACACGCTGAGGAAACTTGAAAAATTGCAGCGTTTATACCGTCATCGTCCCAGAACTAACAGAATTTAAGTTGAGAAATCAAGATCTCTTGCAGATCTCTCTGGACCCTGAGGCTCGGACATGACAGAGCTCCTCTTGCAACACTCACAGTGAATGACTGCTGCAGTAGTCTTACGAGAAACGGCTGGGGCAGTTTATAATGAAGTGCCCTGACTTACCACAGTAGAAACATAGATTTTCCTTTATACGAGTTCTTTGCGTGCATCACTAACCCGTCTTTGTAAAGAGTCCACCTGCATGGGTTCAGGTTCTGGTTCCCTTGTGATCCTACTCAACGTTCCTTAGCTGAGGAGGGAGGTAGTAAAAGGTTAGTGCGATTATTTTCGAACCATCTCTCTTGTCTGCGTTCAGTCAGACGAGCATCAATACGGATACAATAGTTAATAAAGTCACCTAACGCAGTGGGAGGGTCGGCACGAGCAAGTTCATCCTTAATTAGTGGAGACAACCTTTCCGAAAAATAGATTTTTAGCCGAAGTGTCCCAAGTGGTATCAAGAGCCCATCTCCTGAAATCCAGGGCATATTCGGCTACTGAACGCTTACCTTGGCGCAAAGTTAACATGGCTGCTTCAGCTGTTGCACCTCGATTGGGGTCATCAAACACCTGCCCCATGGCTAAAATTAAAAGCATTAAGGTGATTCAAACAATCATCCTCAGTCTCAATCAGAGGGTTTGCCCACATCAAAGCCTTATTGGTAAGCAACATGATTATAGTAAGCACTTTGGATCGTTCAGTGGGAAATTGTGAAGCATGTGCAGAGAAAAATTAAATGCATTGATTAATAAATCCCCTGAATTTCTCACGTTCACCGCCAAAATGAAAAGGAGGTAATTTGGGATCCCAGAACTCGGGGTTATGGCAGGAGCCTGGGCTCGTTCCTCTAGAGCCTCAATCCTGGTCACAATTCCTGGGTAGTCTGTCCAAACACTTGCAAATTATGATTAGTGAGGTCCTGTAGGCTTGCAAAACGGGTTTTAAAGTCTGTACATCTGAAAGGATTGTATCAGTCACTCCGCAAAGTTCCTTTATGCGGGCCTCCATCTTCCAGATCTTTTAAGGCAGAAGTGCTGGAAGAGGAAAGGAAAAAAAAAAAAAAAAAAACAATAGTGTTTACCTGTGGTAACACTCCAGAGTAAAATTTTAAGGGAATGCGCTCACCTGGAATGGTTGTGAGAAGTCACAACCACTGTCAATCACATAAGGTATTAAACGGACATCTGATATCCACAGTCACAGCAGACACGGCTTTCCCAGACCCAGCAGACACTAAACATTGGCTCCTGAATCTTGTCATGTATAGTGTACAGTTCCTATAGCGTCTTGTGCTTGGGTGCGAGGAAACACAGGAGACATAGGTTGAAATGAAATGACTTGTATTACTTCATACAAGCATGCTGAAAAGTTCACACAGTTTGCAGGAACAGCGACAGGAGACACAGCAGGCCAGAGTAACTTCAAGCACTACAATAAATCTCCAAAGCAGGTTCAGGATCTCTTCTCTGTACCGTAATTCCTCTGCAACATGGATTCACCAAACAGCAGGTTTCCAGAGTCCAAAAGTGTTCCAAGGTTCCTCAGTAGGGAATAGCTGGAGTACAAGTCCAAGGCTTCAGGAGTCAGGTCACAGACTGACTGAGGCTTGATTCAGGAGCACTGATTGTTCAGCTGAGGCTGCTTAGAAGCAAGAGGGAAGAATCAGGGCGGGAACATGAAAACTGGAAACTCCATATTAACTGAGGGCAAGAGCTGCAGAAAGACAGAAAGCAAAATGACCGACGGAAAAACTGAGTTTCAAGGAACAAGTCAACAGAGACAAAGAACCTTACAGTCGGATTTCATCTACCGACGATCATGAGATGAACACCATCGTTGGGTGTAAGGTGGTATGGGGCAAAAAAATTTATTTGGTGGATTGTGGGCCTGAAGATAGGTCCTGGGAGCTGCCGAGCATGTTCACGCTCCGCAGCTCATCGCTGCCTTTGAGCGCAGCGATGCCCAAAGAAGGGGGGGCCCTAGGAGGGGTGGTAATGTTAGAGTTCGAGTTCCCGCTGCTGCACAAAGGGAGTTTTGAACCTGTCCCGCTGCGGTCCCCCATCCATCTCTGGCCGCAGTGGAGCCTGTTCAGCAAAGATATCGGTCCCAGCGTCTCGCCGGATATAATACTGTGCAGAGACTTGCTGCTGCCTCTCCAGGTTCTGCTATTGTAGCCAGTACTGGTCTGCGGCGAGCAGACGTCTTTAGGACTAAGTCATGCGTTTCCCCTTCTGAGCATGCCCAGGGTAAGATCTCTCATTGGAGATCAGGGGGTCACATGCTCAGGTACTGCAGCAACTCCTATTGGTCCGCCAGGAAGGTCCTGAAACTACATGTGTTCTGGAACAGTTTCTCATTGGTCCTTTTCTGGCAGGTCCTGTAGTTGCTACTATAAAAGGGTTGCATGGCCTTGTGGCCATGCGCTAGTATCAATTGCATTATGTGCTTTGCGCCAGTGTGATTATGCACGCATGTGGTTAGGGGTCAGCTGAAATAAGCCCCTAGAATACCGGCACCTCGGTGAGGAGATTCGTATGACATGTTCAGGGCTTGGCTGAAATAAACCCTAGAATACCGGCTTCTCGGTGAGGAGTTGTTTGTGTTGCTGACTGCATGACCACAGATTGCTATCCGCACAGCAGTTATCTGTGTAGCCCTGTGGTGTTAACAGGACACAATCGCTATCTCGGCGGCTTTACCGCAGCGACTCTGTGGTGTAACAGAGTTCGCTTATACAGCCATATAGTGCCACAGCATCTATGTTTGCGACTTGTGAAGTAACAGAGTTCGCCTTTACCGCCATCTTACTAGCAGCAGGCTCTGCCTGCACGGTGGACCCGGGCTGCGAATGCACCCACTATTTATATTTATTTGGTGCGTTCCGCAGACCCTAACACTAGTGCTGTATATCAGTACTGGGACACCCAGGACAAAAAAAGGAAAACCGGCCTAAACTGGCCAAACTTTGAGCACACACAGATATCAGCTGGCACTGCCACTACTACAAATGTTTGCCCTGTTTTTTTTTTTTATTTTGGAGCTAACTAGTGCTGTATATCAGTACTGTGACACCAAGGACAAAAAAGGAAATCCTGCCTAAACTGGCCAAACTTTGAGCTTGCAAAGATATGAGCTGACATGGAGATACCACTACGACAAATGTTTTTTTTTATTTTTGGGCTAACTAGTGCTGTATATCAATACTGTGGCACACAGGACAAAAAAGGAAAATCGGCCTAAACTCGCCAAACTTTGAGCACACACAGATATGAGCTGCGACGTAGATATCACTACGACAAATGTGTGGCCTGTTTTTTTTTATTTTTGGGCTAACTAGTGCTGTATATCAGTACTGTGACCCTCAGGACAAAAAAGGAAAACTGGCCAAACTTTGAGCACGCACAGATATGAGCTGGCACGGAGAAACCACTACAACAAATGTTTTGTTTTTTGGCTAAATAATGCTATATATAAGTACAGTTTCACCCAGGACACAGAAAAGAAAACTGCCATAAAATGGCCAAACTTTGAGCACACACAGATTTGAGCTGCCACGGAGATGCCACTACGATAAATGTGTGGCCTGTTTTTTTTTTTTTTTTTGGTAAATACTGCTGTAAGTACAGTGACAGCCTGGACAAAAAGAAAACAGCCGTAAACTGGCCAAACTTTGAGCACGCACAGATATCACCTGGCACGGAGATACCACTACGACAAATGTGTGTGCTTTTTTTTCTCTTTTTTTTTTGGTGAGGGGGTAAATACTGATGTATATAAGTACAGTGACACCCAAGAAAAAAAAAGAAAACCGACGTAACCTGGCCAAACTTTGAGCACGCACAGATATGAGCTAGCACGGAGGTACCACACCAAAAAATGTGTGGCCTGTATTCCAATTACACCTGGGGCTAGCTATGTACTTCCAATATAGCCTACAGTTAGCAGCAGCAGCACCAGAACACAGGAAGGGAATAGACCCTCTTGATGTATGCAATCTATATACGCACATACAGTGCCTGCAGGCCTTGCACTGATGTGTATAGAGCGACGTATACTACCCTGCCTACCTAACACTGGAAACTATATACTCTGGAATTAGTCCTTAGAAGGACTGTTGGTTTAGCTGGATTTGAGTAGTGTAGGATGGTAGACCCCACACTAACTAATAAATCCCCAGTTCTGACCCTATATCAGTAGCAGGTCTCCTTACTCTATCTCAATCCGGAGCTGAATGCGCCTAGCCGAGCGGCGTCCAGTCTCTTATACCCCTGATGATGCTGTGCGGCCAGCCAATCACTGCACTACCACAACAAAGATGGCTGTGGCGTTTCCTTGCCTGGCAGACAATCCCTGCATCATGATTGCGTCTGTAAAGTCCGCCAAAAAAGCTGGGTGGAGACCTGAGTTCTTGCCGAGTAATCTCGGAAATGCTCGGTACTCACAGAGTACCATGATACTCGGGCGAGTAACGAGTTGTGGCGAGCACGTTCTCTCATCACCAATCAAGACCAAAGTCAGTGCAGCCATCTACCAAGAAATTTTAGAGCACTTCATGCTTTCTGTCTGCCGACAAGCTTTTTGGAGATTGACATTTAATTCTCTAGCAGGAATTGGCACTTGTCCATATTGCAAAAAGTATCAATACCTGATTTAAAACTGTGCTTGATTGGCCAGCAAACTCGCCTGACCTTAACCCCATTGAAAATCTATGGGATATTGCCAAGAGGATCGCATATCAGAGGAGAGAGAAATGGGTTTCCTCCTGTACCTTCCGTGTCCCTGGACACTCCTCCATCCCCCGGTCCTTAACCTCAGCTGCCAGCGTCTTCTTCTGGGAATAAAATTGTGGGTGCATGCATAGTGCACCCGCCAAGATCTGCCAGCCGACACTTGGCAGCAATAGGAAATTTTTCCTATTGGTTCATTTTGATCACTGTGATAGACTCTATCACAGTGATTAAAATAAAAAAATAGTACATCAAACCCCCTTTTATCACCCCCTTAGTTAGGTAAAAATAATAAAATAAAAAAATAAAAAGTATTTATTTCCATTTTTCCATTAGGGTTAGGGTTGGGCTAAAGCTAGGGTTGGGCTAGGGTTAGGGTTGGCCTAAAGTTAGAGTTGGGTTAAAGTTCAGGTTGGGATAGGATTAAGGTTGTGGTTATGGTTGGCATTATGGTTGAGGTTTGGATTAAGGTTATGGCTGTGGTTATGGCTACAGTTAGGGTTGTTGTTAGGGTTAGGAGTGTATTAGGTTTAAGCTTGTGGTTAGGGTTATGGTTATGGTTGGGATTAGAGTTAGGGGTGTGTTGTGGTTAGAGTTGGAGTTCAAATTGGTAGGGTTACACTGTTTAGGTACATCTGGGGAATCCAAATGCCACATGGTGCCACCATGGGTATTGGCATACTCAGGAGAAATTTCTCAACAAATTTTGTGGTCCACTTTCTACTGATACCTTAGTGAAAATAAAAAAAATTGAGTTCAAAAGTAAATTTTTTGTGAAAAAGTAAAATGTTCATTTTTTTCCTTTCAGATTGCTTTAGTTCTCGTGAACCACCTGAAGGGTTAATAAACTTTTTGAATGTGGTTTTGCATACCTTGAGGGGTGTAGTTTTTAGAATGGCGTAACTTTTAGGTATTTTCTGTTATACTAACCCCCCAAACTCACTTCAAATGTTAGGTGGTTCCTAAAAAAAATGGTTTTGTAAATTTTATTGGAAAAATGAGATATCGCTGGTCATTTTTTAACTCTTATAACGGCCTAACTAATGATGAGCGAGTTTGCTCGTTGCTCTGGTTTTCCCGAGCATGCTTGGATGATCTCTGAGTATTATGGCATGCTTGGAGATTTACTATGTGTCAACTGTTTGTTAGGCAATACCCATAGGTGTTCAGGCTGTCTAGCAGCCGCAAATCATGCAGCTGCATCGACACATACTAAATCTCCGAGCAACGCCAAAATACTTGGAGATCACCCGAGCAACGAGCATACTCGCTCATCACTAGTCCTAACAAAAAAAAATATGTTTCCAAATTGTTCTGATGTAAAGTTGACATGTGTGAAATGTTATTTATTAACTATTTTGTGTGACAACACTCTCTGATTTAAGGGTACAAAAATTAAAAGTTTGAAAATTGCAAAATTTTCAAAATTTTTGCCAAATTTCCATTTTTTTCATGAATAAACACAATGAATAAACACAAGTTATATCTAAGAAATTTACCACTAACATGAAGTAGAATATGTAACGAAAAAAACAATCTCAGAAACAGTGGGATACGTTCAATCATTCTGAAGCTATAACTTGATAAAGTGACAGTGCTCAGAATTGTAAATATTGGCTTGGTCATTAAGTACCAAATTGGCTCTGTCACTGAAGGGTTAACTGCTTTCATTTTTTAAATGTTTTACATTGGAAAACCTCAATAAACTTCAAAGATTGTAAGTGGTATATATGTCTACAATCCAGAATATCAATCACAAAATTAGCATTTACTAAAACTGTCTTTTAATATAGTAAAAAAATGTATACACTGTTTTCTCCAAACCAAGTTGCTTTAATTTTTAATCATTATGTTAATAGATGAAAAATGATCAATATGAATGCGGAAAATAATTTACTTGAAAAAATCTTTAGACTTGTTTTTGCATTTTTCTGTTGGAGAATTCATAGGTCTACAAAAAAATTTTTTGGAATCATCGCAGTTGATTTTGTACTTTTCTAAATCATCTTTTTATCCTGATTTCAAAAATGTATAAAGTTTTTCTGTAGTATGTATAGTTTCCATGGAGCAGCATCATTATTAAAAGATATAGGAAATATACTGGCAACAAACAGTAATCTACATATCAGAAAAAAATTACTCACCTTACAAAACAGTTTTTATTGAACCAAAATAATTTCACATGCAAAATAGAAACCAAAATATGGGCAGAAATTAAAAGTACTAGATATTAGACAGTCGTTGAAAAGATTTTTCAGGGTAGTCCCCAAATAACATCCAATAGAAATCTGCCATCATTGAGTCATTCCAAAAACCCTGGTAGCGGTGTTCCATTACTTTAATGTCCTGGTGAAACCGCTCGCCTTGTTCATCGCTTACATCCCCAAGATTTTGAGGGAAGAAATCTTAATGTGAATGCAAAAGTGCATTTTCAGAGACATGGGACATCCATGACACTGGTCTGCATTTAGCAGTTCCTCAACACCTTCAACATATTCAGGAGATTTTTGTTTTCCTAAGAAGTTTTCACAGATTCACTTTAAGCTTTTCCAAGATCTCAATTCCTTATCATTAGAGTTCCTTAAAACACATCATCTTCCATAAGCGCTCTGATCGGAGTACCAACAAATACCCCTTTCTTCAGTTTTTGCTGGTGAAATGCTGTAGAATTTCTGTGAAATGTACTGGAACACTTGTGAATTTTTCTTTGCCATGGCTTTCACAAAGTTTTATGCTGAACATTGTCTATACCTGGAGCTTAGATGTTTCTCTGTCCCCAATCACGACCATTTGAAAAACTTGAGCATATCACATGAGGAGCCCAGTTTTGTCTTGATCACCAAGTGGACACTTAAAGTACATCTGGTACATCTTTTTAATATCATGAGCGATTGAACATACTTGGCCTTTGGTGTGAATGAACCATACACATAGCAGAGTCTGTTTGGATGATTGATACACTGTCGGGGCATTTTTCTTCTTTAAATCAGATCAAACAGTAGAGTAAGTTCAGTTCAATAATAGTGACAAACTCAAAAAAAACGACGAGCCGACCCACTATATGTAGATATTTCACCAGAGATGACAGAGGCAGCTTGTATTTAGAACTGATTTTACTGGAGGTAATCTGGTAGATAACTACATACAGTTGTGAGGTAAATGGGTCAGCATATTCCTTACAGATGAACATTTACAGACAGGCAGTTTCTCAGTTTGATATTGGCTGCTTTCAGGTTCTCTCTCTGTGGAGACCCTCACTCAGTTACACTTCAGTGACTGAGCTGTTTTCTTCCCTCTGAGGCGACTTGCCCTCGCAGAAATGCAGTGAAAATCCTCTCACAATGGTGGCTGTCTTCTGCCTTCCCTTCTATCTCCCTGTGGCAGGGGTCAGATCCCTGTAGAGGCCAGTCTGTTATGTTTCGGTAGCTGAGGAGAAATTGCAAAAATAGCCAAAGTAGCAATACACCAGAGAGGCTGGAAACTATTGGGTTGCAGGACCCTAAACTAACCGCAACACTAGACGTAGCCGTGGAGCGTACCTACAGTGATCCTAGACGCCTCGTCACAGCCGGAGAGATAGCTATACCTAAAGGCAGAAAGATGAAAGCTATCTGCCCTGTAGCAGAACCCCCAAAGAAATAGGAAGCCCCCAAACATGTAATGGCGGTTAGACAAGAAGAAAATACGAACACAGACAGAAAATAGAATGAGCAAACGCTGGGGCCCAATCTGTCTAGATAGAAAAGTATAGGAAAGAATTCTGACTGCATCCCAAAAAAACCCTGACAAAAATACCAACACTTCTGATTAACAAAAAACCTGAGATCACACGATCTCTACCACCTAAATCAGATCTCTGGTGTAACACACAGCAATTCAGCAAATAAAAAGTGACAAGGAACAGAGCAAAAGTGCAAACACAAACTGAGCACAATTGCAGCGCCAGGCCCCAAAAGGGGACCAAGCTGAAGTCCACTGTAAGGCAGCGAACCTACAAGGAAAATCCAACCAGAGGAAAAAAAAAGCAAATCACTTATCTGAATCAAAGCAGGAATGCAAGCTGAGCTCTAAGCAAGACCTGGAAGAACAATTGATTACCGGTAAGGCTGATGGGAGTTCAGGTCACTTATATCAAGCCAGTCATCTCCACCTGACACCCATTTCTTAATTGGTTCAATACCCTCAGCAACCACAGGAGGGAGCCTCAGCTCCGAAGTCGTCTCTAAGACATTCACAACACCTGTCTCCTGTCAGTCTCACATACCAGTCCTTGCTGCCATCATCATCCTTTTCTGACTGACTCAAATCCTACCGCCTCATAACAGTTATCTCCTCCCCATAACATGTGACTTTCCGAGAAGCAGTCATTGGTTGACTGCACTGTCAATACTCCTTCCCATAAAACTCACAAAAACCTTTACTGATGTTGTCCCTGTAAGAAAATTCACAATTAAGTAAGACAAACAAAGAAATGGGAATAACATAGGAAAACCACATACATTGAAAATACAGAAATAACGTAATAACAAAAATACTTCTATCTAAGAAACTTTATGTGATAGAGCAAAACTAAGCATATTTTTGGAATCAGCACATCAAACTCCATAAAACCGACATATTACGGTTACTGATGATTTTTTTGTATTGACTAGTGAATCATTTAACCCTTGGAAAAATATAGGTTCCAACCAATAGATTAAGCTGCTAATGAACCAAGCAGCCTTAAACCTTATACATTACCTACTAACTGTATTATGGGTAGAATGTTTTCTAATCAACATGAATCGAACAATAAGGATGTCAGAGAAAATAAACCATATTTCCTTTCCCATCATTTATTGCTGGTATACAACACATATTTACTACCAGCTCTACACTGAATGCAGAATTATTTAACATCTACAGTGCTGTCGGTTTGATTTTAAAGGTTATTAGTAGAGATGGGCGGACCCGTAGATGTCCGGATTCAGTGAGGACTGGTTTTCAAAGCCCGGTTTGGATTTTGAACTTGACCTAAACTTGACTCAGGACCCCGAACACTATAAAAGTCTATGGGGACCTGAACTTCAGCGCTGTAAAGTGGTTATAAAATGGTCATAGTAAGGGCTGGGGGGCTGCAAAATGTGGATAGGAAAATGACTGAAGGATTCCTTCACCATACTAATCATTGTAAAATTGGAAGTAAATGAATAACATAAACATATTAACACTGCTCTCACAGACATGGAGGCTTGCTACTGCCAGTCCAGTTAAAAATTTCACTCACAGAGCATATGGCACGATACCACCACTATTCAAACATTTACGCTCCAGTATTGTACTGTGCAAATGTAGCTGAGGAAGATATCGTACTTGTATCTTGGGATGAGCTTGCAGAGTGCTATGAGGCTTGCTAGCAGCTGGGCATGCTACTTCTTCTTGGGGCACCCCCCAATGTTTTTGCCTATGGGTCCCTGGGGTCAGAAGTGTTTACCTTGGAAAAATTATTGTACAAAACAGGCAAGCATGTTATTAAGAATTTCACTCACCCACAGATCATGGGGCATGATAACCCCACTGTTCCAACATTTAAGCTCCAGTATTGTACTGTGCAAATGCAGCTGAGGAAAACATAGTAAGGCCACATGTGTTGTTTACTGTGGAAGGGATGTAAGGAACCAGAAGGAACACTCATTTTCAACAGATGATACCGATATTAGACAAGAAGAAACAGAAGAAGATAGGCGAAAGGAAGAAATTGCCTTGACCTCCTAAAAAAAAAAAGCAAAATCCTAAGAAGGTAGGCTATAAAGATAATAAGGCACTTAAAAAAATACGAAAAAAAGCCTACAAGAAGAGAGAAGTACTTAATTCAATGAATAACATTTGTAAATATTTATTGGCATAGTGAATTAAAAAACAATTACATAAATACGTAAATAGTGGAGATGATGAATAGAGAAAACTGCTTGTATTATAGATTCCTTGGTTAAGGTATCTTAAATGTCATATAGACTAGGGCTACAGGGAAAGTCCTACTGCATAGAAGAGGACACAAAATACCTCTGTTTGACTTATCCAAATGAAAGAGTGATACATGTTTTATATAGACAAGGCAGAGGACTGTTTATTGGAAAATAATGTGTAACACAATAAATACAAAAATGTAGCCAGGTTTTCGTGGGACCTGGGCAAAAGAGTCTTAGTGGGCCTCTTTAACACACACCACAATTCATGATGCACAGATACGGTAGATACAGTAAAGATGTATATATTTGTACCGTGTTAGCCAGTAGATAGAAAAATATTTAGAGTTGAGAGTCCTCAGTGGTTGATACCTTTTAATGGCTAACCATCTTTTCAGTTAGACATTAAAAGGTATCAACCACTGAGGACTCTCAACTCTAAATATTTTTCAGATACGGTAGAGAAATATAGGTATAGTACTATGCCAAAGATTTCACTAACTTCTAACAGTACATGAGTGATACCTATTGTAAATTCTACAATAGCTCAGAAACTGGACAGTACAGTCATGGCCAAAAGTTTTGAGAATGACACAAATATTATATTTTCACATGATCTTCTGCCCTCTGGTTTTTATGTGTGTTTGACAGATGTTTTATCACAGACATAAATATAATAATTGCAAACATATGATTAACAAAAGCTTATATTGACAGAATGAGTTAATGCAGCAAGTCAATATTTGCAGTGTTGACCCTTCTTCTTCAGGACCTCTGCAATTCTCCCTGGCATGCTCTCAATCAACTTCTGGACCAAATCCTGACTGATAGCAGTTCTTTCTTGCACAATCAATGCTTTCATTTTGTCAGAATTTTTAGGTTTTTGTTTGTCCACCCGTCTCTTGATGATTGACCACAAGTTCTCAATGGGATTAAGATCTGGGGAGTTTCCAGGCCATGGACCCAAAATCTCTATGTTTTGTTCCCTGAGCCATTTAGTTATCACCTTTGCTTTATGGCAAGGTGCTCCATCATGCTGGAAAAGGCATTGTTGATCGCCAAACTGCTCTTGGAGGGTTGGGAGAAGTTGCTCTTGGAGGACATTCTGGTACCATTCTTTATTCATGGCTGTGTTTTTAGGCAAGACTGAGAGAGAGATGATACCCTTGGCTGAGAAGCAACCCCACACATGAATGGTTTCAGGATGCTTAACAGTTGGCATGAGACAAGACTGGTGGTAGCGCTCACCTTGTCTTCTCCGAATGAGGCGTTTTCCTGATGTCCCAAACAATCGAAAAGGGGATTCATCAGAGAAAATAACTTTACCCCAGTCCTCAGCAGTCCACTGCCTGTACCTTTTGCAGAATATCAGTCTGTCCATGGTGTTTTTCTGGAGAGAAGTGGCTTCTTTGCTGCCCTCCTTGAGACCAGGCCTTGCTCCAAGAGTCTCCGCCTCACAGTGCATGCAGATGCACTCACACCTGCCTGCTGCCATTCCTGAGCAAGCTCTGCACTGCTGGTAGCCCGATCCCGCAGCTGAAACACTTTTAAGAGACGGTCCTGGCGCTTGCTGGTCTTTCTTGGGCGCCCTGGAGCCTTTTTGGCAACAATGGAACCTCTCTCCTTGAAGTTCTTGATGATGCGATAGATTGTTGACTGAGGTGCAATCTTTCTAGCTGCGATACTCTTCCCTGTTAGCCAATTTTTGTGCATTGTAATGATGACTGCACGTGTTTCTTTAGAGATAACCATGGTTAACAGAAGAGAAACACTGATGCCAAGCACCAGCCTCCTTTTAAAGTGTCCAGTGGTGTCATTCTTACTTAATCATGACAGATTGACCTCCAGCCATGTCCTCATCAACACCCACACCTGTGTTAATGGAGCAATCACTGAAAAGAGGTTAGCTGGTCCTTTTAAGGCAGGGCTGCAATGATGTTGAAATGTGTTTTGGGGGATAAAGTTCATTTTCTAGCCAAATATTGACTTTGCAAGTAATTGCTGTTAAGATGATCACTCTTTATAACATTCTGGAGTATATGCAAATTACCATTAGAAAAAGTGAAGCAGTAGACTTTGTAAAAATTAATATTTGTGTCATTCTCAAAACTTTTGGCCATGACTGTATAGTCCTCCATACAGTATTATGGCCACCACATAGTGCGCCATACAGAATAATGAGCCCCATATATTGCTCCATACAGAATAATAGACCCAATATAATTCTCAAAACAGCATAATGAGCCCAATATAGTGCTCCATAAAGTATAATGAACCTCATATAATGCTCTATACAGAATAATGGGCACCATATAATGATCCATACAGAATGATGGTCCCCATATATTGCTTCATACATAACGAACCCCATATATTGCTTCATATATAATGAGCCCCATATAATGCTCCAGTATATGATGGGCCTCATATAATGTTCCATACAGAATGGTTCCCATGTATTGCTCCATATATCATGTGCCCTATATGATGCCCCAGTATATGATGGCCCCATATAATGCTCCAGTATATGATGGGCCCACATAATGCTCCAGTATATGATGGGCCCATACGATGCTCCAGTATATGATGGCCCCATATGATGCTCCAGTATATGATGGCCCCACATAATGCTCCAGTATATGACGGCTCCATATGAGCTCCAGTATATGATGGCTCCGGTATATGACGGCACCATATGATGCTCAAGTATATGATGGCCCCATATGATGCTCCAGTATATGATGGGCCCCAAATGATGCTCCAGTATATGATGGCCCCAAATGATGCACCAGTATATGATTTCCAACATATGATGGGCCCGATATGATGGCCCCATATGATGCTCAAGTATATGATGGGCCCCATATGATGCTCCATATATAATGGGCCCCATATGATGCTCCATATTTAATAGACCCCATATAATACTTCAAACAATAAAAATAAAATGAAATACTCACCTCTCCTTGCTGGCCTCTGCTTTGCTCCGGACGCCTCAGGGTTGGCTTCATCGCGCCCTCTGACCTGGAACGCCAGAGTCAGAAGATGCCACAGTGCAGGAACAGGGAGGCCCACTTACGGGCGCTGGCATTGGGCTCCCATAGCGTGCCGGGGTTCCCAACAATGAGTGGACCCCCCGCCTGCTCAGGGCCACGACACTTGCCCGGGTGCTGATGCTGGCCAGGCATAAGGAGTTACATGTTTTTTTAATGGGAACTAATGAAAATAACAGAGAATAAAATACAAAACAAAAAAATGTCTTTAACCAGGAGGCCGATCTCCAAGCAAAGAGTGAGGTGGATATGAGTCGCCCGTAGCCAGGGCCTGTGGGGTACTCGGCACCGAGCCTGTTCACTTCAATGGGGGACGTCACGGGTAGCACAGCTCGGGCCGTTGCCCTGGGGGCTCACCTCAATAAAAGGGGAATATTTACAGGGGATTATAGGTTTGTAGAAATGTTCGTGACGCCACCTGTGGTTCCTGGTCAGGGTGACCAGCGCTGCAGGGTAGATCCTCTGAGGGGTTGTTACTGGGCAGCAAGGTGTTAAGTCTTCCACAGGCAAGACTGATCCCTCAGGGTATATGGCGGTGTAGGGGTGCAGGATCAATAAGGCAGACACACACACGAAAGTCTCTTTCTGTACCTTTACTGATGGTAGATGCAGGCACGTCCCGGGAAGCTGTCAGGGTGGAGGATGCACTTCCAGTAATACCACTGAGTAGGTGTAGGGCCTCCGTACTCCATTATGTGTGAGAGTTTCTGACCTGTATAGAACGAAGTCTAACTCTGTCTTCAGTTATACGCCCAGCTGACGTTGTGGTGAGGCCTTCTCTGTGACAGAACAGTGTCTCTAATGGTTGGCCGACCAGACTCCTGTCTTCCTGACCCCGGCTACATATCAACACTTGTGGGCCCCTGCGACTTGAAGTCCCACAGGGTCTCCGGTATCTCCTACTAGTCGTGTAGATGCTAGCAAGCTCGGACCCGGCGTCCGGTGGTTCAGAGTAGAGGTAAGCGCTCAATGCTGTTTCAACCTCTGTCACTCTCTTCTTTCTTCCACTCGCCTTTCGTCCTACTATCACCTTTAACATAAGCACACACTAGCAGTAGATAGCAGCTTTTCCTTCTCTTCACCGCTCTCAAAGCGTCGGCACGCTTGCTCACTCTAAATACCTCAGTTGACTCAGTTTTGACCAGGCTAAGTGGCAATCCTTCCCACCATTACTGGACTCCACTAAATAAACTAAGTTCAAGCTGTAAACTTCAGTCTTTCAAGTACTCTCTCTCTCTCAGGCTAATCTCTCCCTCTCAGCTCGTCTGAGGTGACTAGACTCACTGTCTGAGGTAACTCGAGATCTGATGTTCTCTGGTAACTAGGCTGTTCTTAGGTAACTGCCGTTCTGACGTAACTCACGTGTCTACACTGCCTTTTATCTACTGCGGATGGGCTCCCTCTGGTGGATATAGGGAAAAGTGCAGATGTGTTGTGTGCATATGGGTCATTGTGGGTTTACCTTGGTTGCATCCTCTTGGGAACATGTGGCTCCAGACACAGCTGGGCTACACATCCCCCCCTAGTTATCATCAGCACTCCCGGGCTGAAAAAGAAGTAAATTTTATAACATTAACATAAACAATAACAATAACTCTTCCCTTGCGGGAGGTGAGGACACTTCAAACGTTGCAATAAATACAAGGAACATATATACAGTATTTACACAATTCTTATATACATTTTTACACTTGGACACTTGTTTACTGGCTTAATTTGCTAGGCCTATTCTTGGTACCTAACAGGTAACTTTCCTTTGGTCGTGCCTACTGACCTACGTGGTGTTGCGTCAGGTATGGTAGCATCTGGCCTATCTATCCTACGTGCCGGTAAATTGTAATACTGCCTTAACCTTTCAAGCATACTTGTGGCTGGGCGAGGCGATTCTGTTTCGCTAGAGGATTCTTCTGGTACTTCCACGTTTTGAGGTTCCACTTCTCGAGACTCTACTTCTGGAGATACTACTATTTCTTCTGCTGCGGCAACTGGCTCAACTGGACGTTGGAGTGCTTCTTGTGGTTGGTAAAATTGAAGTACTGGAATAATCACAGCGTCTCCGATACAAGGCCAATCTGCAGGAAAATCTCCTAAGTCCGTGTGTATGACTTCACCTGGTTTCTCTTTTTCCGTAACAGGTTCTTCTTCGTGAAGTTTTAACATGTCTGGACACAGTTTTAGGTGGTCTCTTGATACGGTTGTGGTCGTCTTTCCTCCATCTTTGCTAATGGTACATGTTTTCCTGTTGTCAAACTTGGAATTTTGCACGACATATGGCTCTTTTTCCCATTGATCGTCTAGTTTGTGCATTCTTCTTTTCCTTTTTAGCACAATTTCTCCAGGTACAAAAGGTTCAGCTGGTTCACTTTTGTTGTAGTTTTCCTCTTGTTTCTCCCTTACTTTACTGAGACTATCTTCCATGCAGGCTTGTACTCTCCTGTACTGTTCCTGTCGGTTTGTGTCCCAATCTTCAGTAGTAACATCAGCTTCTGGTTCTACAACACCAAGTTCCAAATCCATGGGCAGCTTTCCTGGTCTTGCTCGCATAAGGTAGGCTGGAGTGCAATTGGTGGATCTCACAGGTATGTGATTGTATAGATCTACCAGGTCAGGTAGTAGGTCTGGCCACCGATTCCTCTCCTCAAGGGGTACCATCTTCAGCAGATCAATGACTATGTGATTCATCTTTTCACAGAGACCATTTGTTTGGGGGTGGTACGGTGTGGTTCTTATCTTCTTGCATCCGTACAAATGACAGAACTCTTTAAACAACTCGGCTTCAAAGGCAGGACCCTGATCAGTTAACACTTGCTCTGGATATCCATGGGGCCTGCAGAAATACGCTTGAAACGTCTTTGCTGCTGTTTCAGCTGTCAGATCTTTGACAGGGGCGACCACCAGGAACCTGGAGTAGTGATCCACCATGGTCAGGGCATATGAGTATCCTGACCGACTGGGTGACAACTTGACATGGTCCAAGGCCACGAACTCCAAGGGACGAGTCGTCTTGATGGGTTGCAGGGGTGCTTTCTAGCTGCTGTAGTCTTTTTTTCGGAGGCTACAGGACACACAGTTTTTACACCATTTCTCGATGGAACTGCGCATTCCCACCCAGTAGAAACGACACTTCAGCAGGGTTTCCAGCTTCTTCCAGCCAAAGTGCCCCGCTCGATCGTGGTAGGCTTCCAACACCATCTGGATGTCCGTTCTCGGGACTACTATCTGCCATACCATCTCATGGGTTCTTGGGTTGACGTACCTTCGGCACAGCTTCTCTCGGTAGATGAACAGCCGGCTTCTCTCATTCCACAGCTGCTTTGCTTGTTGAGACGCATCCTTCTCCAAGTAGGAACCTTCCTGAGTTATCAGCTCCTTGATACGGCTGACAACCGGGTCACTGTCCTGGGTCTCCTTCCAGCTGTGGTGAGGTAAAGGGTTTAACGTCTTATCACGCTGCCTCCTGCAGGCTCATTGCTCGTGGATCATCCCATTTCTGTGGAATGCAGGTAGCTCAATTTCTTCTAGGTCATCCAATTCCTCTTCCGTGTCGGACTCATGCGGCATTCTGGACAAGGCATCAGCGTTGGCATTCTTACGGCCCGCCCTGTACTTGATTGTGAATTGATAGTTTGATAGCCGAGCCATCCAACGTTGCTCCATGGCTCCCAGCTTGGCTGTTTCAAGATGTGTCAAGTGGTTATTGTCAGTGTAAGCAGTGAACTTACTGGAGGCTAGGTAATGCTTGAATCTTTCTGTAATGGCCCAGACCAGCGCCAGGAACTCCAACTTGAAGCTGCTATAGTTCTCTGGGTTTCTCTCGGTCGGCCGGAGATTCCTGCTTGCATATGCGATGACTTTCTCTAGGCCATTTTGCTTCTGACTAAGGACAACTCCCAATCCTTCGTTGCTGGTATCAGTGTACAGCAGGAACGGCTGGCTGTAGTCAGGGTAGGCTAAGATCTCATCGCCTGTCAGGATCGCCTTCATCTCCTTGAATGCCTCAGCTTGTTCTTTACCCCAGTGGAATGGAGGATTTCTGCTCTTGAGGAATTGTCCTACCAGGAGGTCCTGCAGAGGCGCTGCTTTCTTGGTGTAGTCCTTTACAAACCTCCGGTAGTAACCTGTCAGTCCCAGGAACTGGCGCACCTCCTTGAGATTCTTCGGCTCCGGCCATTTCTGGATGGCGGTGACCTTCTCGGGGTCTGGCGCTACTCCTTCTGAGCTGACAATATGCCCCAAGTACTGTACCTTTTGTTTGAGCAGATGGCACTTTGAAGGCTTCAGTTTCATCCCGTACTTGGACAGTGACTCGAATACCTCTGCCAGGTGCTTCAAATGATCCTCATACATCTTGGAATACACAATTACGTCGTCCAGGTACAGCAACATGGTTTCAAAGTTGAGATGTCCAGGCAACTCTCCATCACTCTCTGGAACGTTCCCGGGCACTGCTGAGTCCAAACGGCATCCTGTCAAACTCACAGAATCCCATTGGGGTGGTGAAAGCCGTCTTCTCCCGATCCTCCTCAGCCACAGCTACTTGCCAGTACCCACTAGTGAGGTCAAGGGTGGAAAAGTAGTTAGCAGTTTTTAAGGCAGCTAAGGATTCCTCAATGCGTGGTAAAGGGTATGCATCTTTATGTGTAATGCGATTCACTTGTCTGTAATCTACACACATTCTCATGCTTCCGTCCTTTTTCCTGACTAGGACTAGAGGTGCTGCCCAGGGACTACAACTATCCCTTATCACCCCTGCTTCCTTCATGTCACGCAACATCTCCTTGGCTTTCTGGTAGTGTGCTGGAGGTATAGGCCTATACCGCTCTTTAATGGGAGGATGGTTGCCTGTAGGGATATGGTGTTGCACTCCCTTAATTGTCCCAAAGTCAAGTGGGTGTTTGCTAAATACCTGCGTGTACTCCTGTACCACTCGAAGTACTCCCTGTTTCTGGTGGGCTGGAGTGGTGTCTGTCCCGACATGGAGCTGCTGACACCAATCCTCCACCTGGGTTGCTGGGTCATTATCCTCCGCTGGTTGGCGGGAGGCTAAGGACTCCGTCGTGAGAATGGAGTTGTTATCTACGGTATGTAATTTAGCAACAGTGGCATAACGTGGTAAGTTCACTTCATCTTCTCTCCAGTTGAGAAGACGTACTGGCACTCTCCCATTTCGTACTTCCACTACCCCTCTAGCAGTCAAGAGTGTAGGTCTGTGCTCTGAACAATGGGGCTCTACTACTGCTGGTAGTTCTGTCCTCTCAGACCTATTGCTGCTCTACACCATATAAGCATTTCACTCATTGGGGGTATCACAATGGGGTTCGGGTCTGTTACCCGTACATTACCAATTTCACCATCTGTCAGCTTTGCTTGCTGCTGGCACATCAGGGCCCGGATCTCCCTCTGGATCACTCCCTTTTGCTTTGGCTTGGCAACTTCGGCGAGCTGTTGGAGCAAAAACACAACTTCTCCCAGACAGTTACTGATAATATTTGTACCTAAAACCACATTTAAGCCATTTTCCTCATTTACAGTTTTTACTACTAAGAGTCCCTGGTCCTTCAGCTCCACTCTGCCCACCTTTACGTCCACGTTTTTGGCTCCGAGTATTTCAACAGGGAGACCATTAGAGGCGTACACAGCAAAGTCAGGGCTCGGGGGCTGGAGACTGTCCATGGACCAAAACTTATTATACAGGACATCAGGTATGATGGTCACCTGAGATCCAGTGTCTAGCAGGGCAGGGATTGTGATCCCGTCCAGGATGATGGACAGGTATGGTCTTCCTCCCACAAACCTGCGGTTCCAGTCTGAGGGGCCTGAAGAGTCTAGTCCTGGGTGTTGGCCCTCGGACCCAGGATCTGCTTGTTTAAAGGACACTGTCGGGCTAGATGACCTTCTCTGTTGCAACGGTAGCAGATGATCTCTCGGCGAGGATGGTGCTGATCGGGGGTCGCTCCTGGGGGTGGCGTGGTCCTCCTCCGGTGGGGCGACGTCCTCCTTCTCCTCCGGTTCATCCAAGGGACATCCTCTGGGCAGTCAGCTAGCAGGATCTTTCCTCCTTCCTCCTTCCGCAGTTGCAGGACACTCATTACAGTGGCCAGGGTTTTGGTCAGCTGGCGCACTTCTGAGCGCGGACAGTCCATCTCAGTAGGGGGCGCCACCTGCATTTTGGCTTCCGCCACTAGCGGGGAAAAGGTGGATGCTGCTGGCTTTAGAGTGGCTTCACCCGGGTGACACTGGGTTTGCTACCTCGGGCTTCTCCAGGGATCGCAGTCCTTTTATAGCCATATCTTTTAGAGCATCAAAGGTAGCGTCAGGATGATCCAAGGACCACCAGTGCACAGTTCTGCTTTCAGCATGGGACCTCAGTCCCCGTACAAATTGCTCCTTCAACATTTTGTTTTCATTGATGGCACTTATAGGGTTGACCTGTTTGAGAGCTCGCAGGGCCCCCTGTAGTCGGCAGGCATAGTCCCTAATACTGTCATCTGGTTTCTGGGAGCATTGGTAAAACCTCATCCGGAGATCTGTTTCAGTGCGGTCCTCAAAAATAGTCTGTAGCTTTAAGAAAATTGCAAGCAATGATTCCTGGTCTGCAGCTGTCCATGTCTCTACTTCCCTTTATGCAGCACCAGTCAGTTGTCCCACTACCACTGCAGCTCTTTGTTTCTCTGTCATAGGGTACATGTCCAATATGCTGCATATTTTGCGCTTAAACCCTGACAGGGTGTCTGGCTTCCGCTATACAGAGGGAGCCACTTTGCTCCAGGCAGGTACGGCAGCGTCAGCGGTACTATCGGGGCCACCGGACCTGGTGAGGGGCCAACGTTTCCATCCCGCACGGCAGCGCCGGCGGGTAACTCATCGGAGCGGTCGCCCTCGGCCGCGCTGTCAGCTTGCGGCTGCGACATGTCTGCGCCCCCCTAGTTAAGCGTGGCCTACCCTCTCTGAAGGCTGCAGCTCTGCAGGGCACAGTGGTGTAGAAGGACCTGTGTCCCCGGCGCTCTGACGTCAGAGCGTTCACCGAAGCTCTCCACAGGACCTGCCGCCGCGTCAGCGTTGGAGGTGTGTCCGGGACTTCGTGCGCTTTCTGCAGGTACGCCCCTTCTCTTTGCGCTGTAGCGCTGCAATTTGGCGGGCAATGGCGGACAATTGGCGCCAAAAATCACAACAACAGCAATACAGTCTTTTCGCACAAAAACAGTCCACTTCAAGCACACAGGACTCACATATAGCGAGCTTCGTATCCTGTTCGTGACGCCAAGTTTTAAAGATGAGTCGCCCGTAGCCAGGGCCTGTGGGGTACTCGGCACCGAGCCTGTTCACTTCAATGGGGAATGTCATGGGTAGCACAGCTCGGTCCGTTGCCCTGGGGGCTCACCTCAATAAAAGGGGAATATTTACAGGGGATTATAGGTTTGTAGAAATGTTCGTGACGCCATCTGTGGTTCCTGGTCAGGGTGACCAGCGCTGCAGGGTAGATCCTCTGAGGGGTTGTTACTGGGCAGCAAGGTGTTAAGTCTTCCACAGGCAAGACTGATCCCTCAGGGTATATGGCGGTGTAGGGGTGCAGGATCAATAAGGCAGACACACACACGAAAGTCTCTTTCTGTACCTTTACTGATGGTAGATGCAGGCATGTCCCGGGAAGCTGTCAGGGTGGAGGATGCACTTCCAGTAATACCACTGAGTAGGTGTAGGGCCTCCGTACTCCTTTATGTGTGATAGTTTCTGACCTGTATAGAACGAAGTCTAACTCTGTCTTCAGTTATACACCCGGCTGACGTTGTGGTGAGGCCTTCTCTGGGACAGAACAGTGTCTCTAATAGTTGGCCGACCAGACTCCTGTCTTCCTGACCCCGGCTACGTATCAACACTTGTGGGCCCCTGCGACTTGAAGTCCCACAGGGTCTCCGGTATCTCCTACTAGTCGTGTAGATGCTAGCAAGCTCGGACCCGGCGTCCGGTGGTTCAGAGTAGAGGTAAGCGCTCAATGCTGTTTCAACCTCTGTCACTCTCTTCTTTCTTCCACTCGCCTTTCGTCCTACTCTCACATTTAACATAAGCACACACTAGCAGTAGATAGAAGCTTTTCCTTCTCTTCACCGCTCTCAAAGCGTCGGCACGCTTGCTCACTCTAAATACCTCAGTTGACTCAGTTTTGACCAGGCTAAGTGGCAATCCTTCCCACCATTACTGGACTCCACTAAATAAACTAAGTTCAAGCTGTAAACTTCAGTCTTTCAAGTACTCTCTCTCTCAGGCTAATCTCTCCCTCTCAGCTCGTCTGAGGTGACTAGACTCACTGTCTGAGGTAACTCGAGATCTGATGTTCTCTGGTAACTAGGCTGTTCTGAGGTAACTGCCGTTCTGACGTAACTCACGTGTCTACACTGTCTTTTATCTACTGCGGATGGGCTCCCTCTGGTGGATATAGGGAAAAGTGCAGATGTGTTGTGTGCATATGGGTCATTGTGGGTTTACCTTCGTTGCATCCTCCTGGGAACATGTGGCTCCAGACACAGCTGGGCTACACAGACAAGAGGTAGCCAATACTGTTTTGTATTTTTTGGGTGTCTTTGCTTTTTGTGGTTGTATATACATACAGTATATATACTGTATATACATATACAGTATATATACAGCTCTGGAAAAAATTAAGAGACCACTGCAATATTTTCAGTTTGTCTGATTTTTCTCTTTATAGGTATATTTTTGAGTAAAATATAAATTGCTCTATTATTCTATAAACTACTGACAACATGTCTCCGAATTTCCAAGCAATACATTTTGTATTTATTTTCAGAAACTGAGAAATGGTCAAAATAACAAAAAATGCAGTTCTTGCAGACCTCAAACAATGCTAAGAAAACAAGCTCATAATAATTTAGAAACAACAATACTAATGTTTTAACTCAAGAAGAGGTCAGAAATCAATATTTTGTGGAATAAGCATGATTTCTATTCATAGCTTTCATGCGTCTTGGCATGCTTTCCACAAGTCTTTCACACTGCTTTTGGGTGACCTTATGCCACTCCTGGTACAAAAATTTAAGCAGTTCTTTGTTTGATGGCTTGTGACTATCCATCTTCCTCTTGATTACATTCCAGAGGTTTTCAATGGGGTTCAGGTCTGGAGATTGGGATGACAGAACTGAACCCCAATGACAGGGATTTGATGTGTTTGTCTTTCATCCACACATTGATTGACCTAGCTGTGTGGCATGGCACATTGTCCTGCTGGAGAAACCAGTCCTAAGTGTTGGGGAACATTGCCTGAGCAGAAGGAATCAACTGTTTTTCCAGGATAACCTTCTATGCGGCTTTATTCATACGTCCTTCATAAAGATTAACCTGCCCAATTCCAGCCTTGCTGAGGCATCCCCAGATTATCACCGATCCTCCACCAAATTTCACAGTGGGTGCAAGACACTGTAGCTTGTATGCCTCTCCAGGTCTCCATCTAACCATTAGATGACCAGGTGAAGGGCAAAGCTGAAAATT
>JARQOD010011349.1:0-23756 GCA_033576555.1 Oophaga sylvatica
CCTGAACCTTGACCGGGTCCATTTCAATAACAGATGGGGACAAAATGAATCCCAGAAATGAGATCCTCTGTACGCCAAAAAGACACTTTGATCCCTTCACATACAGAGCATTCTCTCTCAAAATCTGGGATACAGTTCGAACATGTTTCACATGAGAGTCCCAGTCATTAGAAAAAATCAAGATATCATCCAAATAAACAATCAGAAATTTGTCCACAAAATCCCTGAAAATGTCATTCATGAAGGACTGGAAGACGGAAGGAGCATTAGTGAGCCCAAAGGGCATCACTAGGTACTCAAAATGCCCTTCAGGGGTATTGAATGCCGTCTTCCATTCATCCCCGTGCTTAATGCGAATAAGGTTATACGCCCCCCTGAGGTCAAGCTTGGTAAACCAAGTAGCGTTTTTCACCCTGGAAAACAGGTCAGAAATCAAGGGTAACGGGTATTGATATTTCACAGTAATATTGTTCAAGAGACGATAATCAATACACGGCCTTAATGAACCATCTTTTTTGGCCACAAAGAAAAAACCGGCACCTAAGGTTGAAGAGGATGGTCTGATATGACCCTTCTCCAATGATTCCTTGATATAAGACCGCATAGCGTCATGTTCAGGTACAGACAAGTTAAAAAGGCGACCTTTAGGGAATTTACTACCCGGCACTAATTCAATAGCGCAGTCATAGCTCCTATGGGGAGGCAAGGATGCAGATTTACTTTCGCTAAACACATCAGAAAAATCAATCAAAAAGTCAGGAACATCCTGAGCCTGGGGGGAGGCAGAAAAAACAGGAGTGTTGGTATTAACACATTGGCAGCCCCAACTGGTTACAGACACAGATTTCCAATCCAAAACAGGATTATGAGACTGTAACCAAGGGAAACCCAGCACGATAATGTCATGCAGATTATATAGAACCAAAAATTTGCAGCACTCCTGGTGATCAGGTTCAACCCTCATTATCACCTGAGTAGAAAACTGGGGTTTATTCTCAGCAGCCAAAGGGGTAGAATCGATCCCCAGTAGGGGAATAGACTTCTGTAGGGGTATCAAGGGAAACCCACAACGTTTAGCAAAATCATAATCCATCAGGTTAATAGCTGCTCCAGAATCAACGAAAGCCTGAGCAGAAAATGAGGACAGAGAGCATATCAGAGTGACAGTTAATAAAAACTTAGTCTGAACACTACCCAAGACAACTGAGCGTGCAAAACGTCTTCCCCGCTTAGGGCAGACTGAAATAGCATGAGAGGCATCACCACAGTAGAAACATAACCCATTGCGCTTTCGAAACTCATGACGCTGTGCCCCAGACACCACTCCATCACACTGCATGGGCTCAGAAGCTGGCTCACAAGGCAACACCATTCCACGCATACCTCTCCGCTCACGCAAACGTCTGTCAATTTGAATCGCTAATGACATAGAATCATTGAGACCAGAGGGGACAGGGAATCCCACCATAACATCTTTTACATTATCCGACAGACCCTTCCGGAAAAGGGCCGCCAAAGCATCGTCATTCCACTTGGTCAGGACTGCCCACCTACGGAATCTCTGACAGTATAACTCAGCGTCATCAAGCCCCTGATTTAATGCCAACAAGGCTTTTTCAGCTTGATCAGTGACATTAGGCTCATCGTACAATAACCCCAAAGCCTGAAAAAATGCATCAACATCACTCAAAACAGGATCCCCAGGTATCAGGGAAAAAGCCCAATCCTGAGGATCGCCGCGCAGGAGAGAGATGATAATTTGAACCTGCTGCGCTGCGTTTCCTGAGGACTTAGATTTTAAGGCAAAAAACAATTTACAATTATTTTTGAAATTCTGAAACTTAGCTCGATCCCCCAAAAACAAATCTGGCATGGGAATCCTAGGTTCCACAACAGGCAACCTAGCAAGATAGATAGCAATACTCCGAACCTCAGTGGCAAGCCGATCCACACGGCCAGACAACTGTGCAAACTCCATTGGGAGAAAAGATCCTCCCCAGCACCCAGAGATACAGAGGGAAAAAAAAAAAAAAATGCAACAAACAGAAAAATATCTCTGACAACTCTGACAACCTTTTTCTTTCACAATATTTTTTCCCTTCTGTGAGTACCATACAATTTTCAATTTTTAGTCCGGTGATACTGTTATGTTTCGGTAGCTGAGGAGTGCAGGTAAAAAAGGCAATACACCAGAGCAGTTGGAATCTATGAGATTGCAGTACCCTGACTAACCACCACAACTAGAGGCAGCCGTGGAGCGTTCCTACGTTGGTCCTAGACGCCTCGTCACAGCCTGAGAAACTAACTACACCTAAAGATAGAAATAGGAAAGCTATCTGCCCCGGAGCAGAACCCCAAAGATAATAGAAAGCCCCCAAACATGTAATGGCGGTTAGACAAGAGGAAATACTGACACAGAAAGAAAATAGTATGAGTAAACGCTGGGGCCCAAACTAACTAAATAGAAAAGGATAGGAAGGGTACTTACTGCAATCCCAGAAAACCCTGAAAAACACCAACTCTACTAATTTCAAAATCACCTGAGATCACACGACCTCTACCACCTAAATTAGTTCTCTGGTGTAACAAAATCAAAACAGCAGCCACTGAAAAAACTGGAAAAAGCAAAAGTACAAACTCAGTGGCTGAACTAAACTGAGAGGGCAAAAGCCCCCGGAGGGGACCCTGAAGGCCCCCACAGAAGTGCAGGACAAAATGCAAAAATATAGCAAAAACACAAAAGAAGAAAAAGTCTTATCTGTTAGCAGGAGATGCAGACACGACACAGCAGGCTACAAGGAAACTGGAATGAAGGATTCAGACCAGAACAATTGATCACCGGCAACCCTGATGGGAAAATGACTCCCTTATATAAGACCAGTCAGTAACACCTGATTCCCAGTCCTCACAATCTTCACTAGCACCGCTTGTAACCACCAGAGGGAGCCTCTGCTCAGAACTCATCTCAAACCCATTCACAACAGAATACTGTGTGCAGTTCTGGTCTCCGGTGTATAAGAAAGACATAGCTGAACTGGAGCGGGTGCAGAGAAGAGCGACCAAGGTTATTAGAGAACTGGGGGTCTGCAATACCAAGACAGGTTATTACACTTGGGGTTATTTAGTTTGGAAAAACGAAGGCTTAGGGTGATCTTATTACAATGTACAAATATATGAGGGGACAGTACAAAGACCTTTCTAATGATCTTTTTACTCTTAGACCTGTGACGGGGACGAGGGGGCATCCTCTACGTCTGGAGGAAAGAAGGTTTAGCCATAATCACAGATGCAGATTCTTTACTGTAAGAGCAGTGAGACTATGGAACTCTCTGCCGTCTAATGTTGTAATGAGTGATTCCTTACTAAAATTTAAGAGGGGACTGGATGCCCTTCTTGAAAAGTATAATATTACAGGCTATATTCACTAGTTTCCTAGATACAGCGTTGATCCAGGGAGCTAGTCTGATTGCCGTATGTGGAGTCGGGAAGGAATTTTTTTCCCCAATGTGAAGCTTACTGTTTGCCACTTGGGTTTTTTTTGCCTTCCTCTGGATCAACATGTTAGGGCAGGTTAGGATAGGATATGGGTTGAACTAGATGGACTTAAAGTCTTCCTTCAACCTTAATAACTATGTTACTATGTTACACCAACTTCGCGCTCTACACAAAGTGAAACTTTACCCTTGATTCCTCGTTGGACTAAGCCAAACCCTCGATATTCCGACAGAGGTTTCTCACCCAGCCAAACCAGTTCTCTCAAGCTTTGCTCTGATGAGAGGCAAACACCCCGAAACACGTCTCAGTAAATGGAGTTTCTGTTTTGGCCTCTTAGTCATTAGTCATGTGACAAGGCTCTTTAAAGGGTCAATAGCTGCTATGTGCCACTAAGCATTCTCACTAACGTCTTCCTTTCTGAAGAGTCTATTTCCGTATTTTAACTCCGAGAATAAATTTGACTTCTTTTCTCTATCGCTTCATTGGGGGACACAGCATGGTTATGTGTCCCCCAATGAAGGCTTCCGAGAAACGGATTTTACAGTAAGCAACCAAAATCCTGTTTTTTCCTGGGGAGAAAATCGCCAGAATTCTGGCAGTAACTTCCCTAATTGTCACGTAGAGAAGATGAGAAGACCGGAACCATTTCTATTGATCATTTTATATATTTGTGTTGTATTATATTTTGTATTGTTTTTTCATTTTTTTCTTTTATTATGTTTATAATTCTTTTTTTTTATGTGTTTGCATTTTTCTTTTTTTGATCAGTCCTCAGTATGTCCTTTTTTTATACCTATATATTTTATTTGTTCCAAGTTTTTTTTCTTTTTCATACACTGATTGTTGCGCATTGTGAATGTTCCAGACGGCACAATGCGACATGTTCCTGAACGGTGCCGATCAGACTTGTTTTCCGCATTGTTACCGGTAACATTAACACTTTTCAATCATTCCTCGGCGCACGCCCTTTTGTTCGCCTTGCACTTTTGTTCTCTACTCCGTGGGTACGTTTTAAAACACTTCCTGCTAATACTTGATAAAATGTCATTTTATAGGGGTTTTTGTGTGTGTGTTTAGCATTTGAAATCCTAAATACTGAAATTAATCATCGCAGCGGGGGGAGCGATTTAGGGCGGATGTAAGAGTCTTTTAAATTACTATTAATTGATTCAATTAATGTAACAATCACATTAGGTAAAAAGTGACGTTGAATAGATGTTTTCAGGACTTTTTTTTTTTTTTAAAGAGGTAACTAATTTAGCAATCCATGTAGTGCATGTAGACGTCGTCGCTTGGGGGCATCCACTTTGGACCCCCAGGAATAGCTATAGTGAATAGCTACGAAAGGTGGCGGTCATGCCGGTGTACCTATCCCATTTTTGTATTATTTGCTTGACCGCCATGTAATATCTTGTTTCAGCTGCAGATGGAAGGAAGAGAGCCACAGTATTCATTACTGATGGGTAGGCGGAGCTCCAGATCAGGATGTCACCTCAGATCAAAAGAGTGCTGACTGGCTGGCCCCTCCAGCTCGGGCTCCTCCTACTCAGCTCCAGTCTAAGATTTGAGGTCCCAGAGGATGGTCGCTGCTAATGCAGCTCCTCAGAAGATTTTATTATTTTATATTCGGACAGGAGACTTGGATCACCAGTTGGTCTAGAGGTCTCAGGGGTACCAGCGCTGCTGTACCCCAACCTCTCCCTTGGCGGATCTGTATTTACTCAAAGTCCCTGCAGAATCCTTGCCGGCCCTGGGGGATGAGGAGAGCTTCCCTGGCGGGACGCAAACCACACGTGCGGTCACTGCGTTCCTCGCCCTGGGGGAAGCATGGGCACAGCGCCAGAAACCCCTGAGGGTCCCTGTGGCGCTAAGCTGGTGAGTACTCCACACAATTTTTATTATAATAATGTGTGAGTGCTTTAGCGTCTGATGGCAGCGCTGTTACATGTAGATGTGGTGATCTTTTGTCCGCAGGCAGATACCTGCAGGACAGAGAGGGAGCAGGAGCGGGGGAGTTCGCGCTCAATATTTGAGCTGGCGGGGGGCGTGGCCTAACTATTCCCGGTCTTCTGAGCAGGAAGACGCGCGCTCTGGCGTTTCTCCTGCGACTCCCTCACTGTGGCGGCCATTACACAGGCTCCTGGGCTCCTCAGACCGCTCCTCTCCTCATAAGACACCACGGCCAGCTGGGTGAGTGCTGATTCCTCACCCCGCAGCGCAGCGATCGCTATCCTGCAGCTGCAGTCTCATTAGAGACATAAAATTGGCTGGGGCTCACAATATATATATATTGTGGTGAGTTTGGGAATATTAACCCTCTGAGGGTTATTTCTACCAGCTAAATTTTTTGACTGAATACCGCTGGGGTAACCCTGCTTGGTGGAGCGTTAACCCTTCAGCGTTTAAAAAAAAAAAAAAAACACATAGTTTTTGCTGGTATTACCGCTTTGACCTGCTCATACAGGTGAGACATGTCTGAACAGAGTTCAGATGCCGCGGAACCACGTCCCAGTGCCATTGCGGCAATCAGATACGCAGACCTCCACAGCGTCTAGCGCTGCGGTCGACAGCGGTGGAAAATTGGACGATATCGCTCGATCGATCAACAACTTGTCTGACCTTTTAGGTCAATATGTGTCTGCTAATTCCTCTCAGAGGAAGCGACGCAGGCCGTTACCGGCCTCTACACGGAGCGAGTCAGATGTATCTGATATTGGGCAGAGTTCCCCTTTAAATTCGGATGGAGAAATATCCGATTCAGATGCGGACGAGCCGCAGGGGCGTTCCTCTATGGCGAAGCGTACGGAGGCATTAATTGAAGCCATGAGAGATATATTACAGTTACCGGAGGAGGTAACTAGTCGTCCTGGTAAATCAGCACGCATGTTCCAGGAGTCCCGTGCTTCGCGTACAACATTGCCAGCTCTGGATGAGCTTAATAGTGTAATAGAGGAGGAACGTCTATGTCCAGATAAGCGTTTTCATGGAACGCATTTCTTTGATACACTTTATCCTTGCTCTGCGGAGTTAAAGGCTAATTGGATTTCTGCTCCTGAAGTGGATGTGTCTTTATCTCAGCTTAGTAAATCCTCACTACTCCCTATTAAGGGAAAAGCGAGCTTACAGGAGCCTTTGGATAGAAAAGCAGAATTGGCGGCAAAAGCAAGCTATGAGGCTGCGGGTCATGGATTCCGAGCAGTGCTAGGATCCATGTGTGCTGCTAGAGCTTCTCTAAGCTGGTTGGCACGTCTGAAGACGGAGTTGCAAAATGAATCTCCGTTATCTGAGATACGGGAAACTTGTGAATGGTTAGAAACGGCAGCCTGTTATATCTTTGATGCCGGTCTGGATACGGCATCTCTGCTGGCCAAAGCGCAAGCTTCAGCGGTCACAGTCAGAAGAGCTTTATGGCTCAGACAGTGGGCCGGGACGCAGTTTCCAAACAAGGGTTGTTGGCCTTACCTTACAAGGGTGGCCATCTTTTTGGATCCGACCTCACAGAGCTGATTTCTAAGGCTAAGGCGAAGGAATCAGCATTACCACAGCGTAGGGCCATGGCCTCGGTGTCCAGTAAGCCCGGTGTCTATAGTGGTCGGCGGTCCTTTCGGGGCCGAGGACGATCTAGTCACTCCTCGTGGGGATCGGGTCGTCCTTCCTTCTCAGGAAAGAAATCCTCTCAGAAAACTCGTACTCCCTGGAAGCAGAGTTTCCGCCAGGACAAGCGGGAACTTGACAAGAAGCCCGCAAAGTCGGATTGACGCCAGGGGTCCACTCGAGGATTCTCGAGTGGGGGTCGCCTGCTGCTTTTCAAGGAGACTTGGATGGCTCGCGTTCCAGATTCCTGGGTAACGCGGATAGTGTCGGCAGGCTATTTCATAGAGTTTGCTTCTCGACCCCCAAATGTTTTCTGTCAATCTCGCGTTCCGTCGGAACCCGAGCTTGTTGTTGCTCTACAGCGAGAGGTCGAATCTCTGCTACAAAAGGGTGTAGTGATACCGGTTCCGTCAGAGGACCGAGGGAAAGGTTTTTATTCCAACCTTTTTATAGTTCCCAAAAAGGAGAACAAATTTCGCCCGATTCTGGATCTCAAGCGATTAAACCGGCATGTCCATGCCCGGAAATTTCGCATGGAGTCGCTTCGCTCCGTTGTGGCAGCTCTGTCACAGAACGATTTTCTGGTGTCAATCGACATTCGCGACGCCTATTTGCATATTCCCATCGGAAAGGCTCATCAGCGCTTTCTTCGATTTGCCATAGGTCAGAATCATTACCAGTTCGTGGCTCTGCCGTTCGGCTTAGCCTCAGCGCCAAGGGTCTTTACAAAAATTCTGGCGCCCCTCATGGCAATCTTTCGAAGACAGGGGATTACGATTCTCCCTTATCTGGACGATCTTTTGATCGTGGCTTCCTCGGAGGAGGAGGCGTTGATGGCTCGGGATTTGTCTCTTCATTTTCTGAAGGACTTCGGTTGGCTGGTCAATTGGGAGAAGTCGTCCCTGGAACCATCGAGGACAATCCTCTTTTGGGAATGCATCTCGACACGTTTTGGTCGGTAGTTTCCCTACCACCAGACAAACAGTCATGTCTTCTTCGACATGTACAGATTATGAAATCCTCAACGGCAATGTCTCTACGGAAGTGTATGCGTCTTCTGGGACTGATGGTGGCGTCCATGGAGGCAATTCCTTTTGCCCAGTTCCATTCCAGGACTCTCCAAAGGTTCATCTTGAGTCGATGGAACCAGTCGCAATCGCTGGATTGCAGTGTCACCATTTCTCGCGCGGTGCGGGATTCTCTAGAATGGTGGTTACGTCCAGGGGCATTCTCCCTGGGGAAGTGTTTCCTCCCTCCGAAGTGGTCAGTCATAACCACCGATGCCAGCCTGACGGGCTGGGGGGGTGTTTGGAACAATCTCTGGATTCAGGGGGTATGGTCATCGGAAGAGTCTGTTCTTCCGATCAACATCCTGGAATTGAGGGCGATTTTCCTTTGCCTCCAACATTGGACAGTCCCTTTGAGCGGTCTGCCAGTCCGAGTGCAGACAGACAATGCGACGGCTGTCGCGTATATCAATCACCAAGGTGGGACAAGGAGTTCCAGACTCATGGTAGAGGTGTCCCGAATTCTGATTTGGGCAGAGGCCAGTGTACCAGCCATTTCGGCGATTCACATTCCAGGGTTCAGAATATTACAGCGGACTTTCTCAGTCGCAGAAGGATGGATCCCGGGGAATGGAGCCTCCACCCGGAAGTTTTTGCACTACTGTGCTCTCGCTGGGGAACCCCACAAGTGGATTTGATGGCATCCAGGTCCAATGCCAAGTTACCGACGTTCATGTCCAGGTACAAGGACCCGAAGGCTGTGGCGGTGGATGCTCTAGTGGCTCAGTGGGATCAGTTCGAGCTGATCTATGTATTCCCGCCGATATCCTTACTTCCTCTAGTACTGCGTCGGATCAGACTAGAGGGAATTCCAGCTATTTTGATAGCTCCAGACTGGCCAAGAAGGGTGTGGTTCTCGACAATAATGTCGCTGTTGGCGGCACCTCCTTTTCCACTCCCTCTTCAACCGGACTTGTTGACTCAGGGGCCCGTTTGTCATCCGGACTTGATGTCCCTGCGTTTGACGGCGTGGCTCTTGAGACCGAAATCTTGACCCGTAGAGGTTTCTCAGCCGAGGTCATTGCTACCCTTCGTGCTGCAAGAAGTCCGGCTACTACTAGGATTTACCACAAAATTTGGGAAACCTTCTTTTCGTGGTGTTTGGGGTCCTCTCGGAACCCGAGAAAATTTTCCATTCCCAACCTGTTGGCTTTTCTGCAGCATGGGCTAGACAAGGGTTTGGCAGTCAGCACCCTGAAAGGTCAGATTTCTGCTCTGTCCTTATTGTTCCGGAGAACCATTGCTTCAAATAGAGACGTGCTCTCCTTTTTCCGAGGTATATCTCGTAAGTTCCCGCCGCGGAAGGCACTCGTGTCTCCTTGGCGGCTCAACCTTGTTTTGGAGGCTCTTCAGCATAAACCTTTTGAGCCTATGGTTTCTGCTAGCCTTTCTTTACTTTCTTGGAAGGTGGCTTTCCTTGTTGCAGTCACTTCCTTGAGGAGAGTTTCTGAGTTGGCAGCTCTTTCTTGTTCGCCTCCTTTTCTGGAGTTTTTTCCGGATCGTGTAGTTCTTCGCACTCGGGGTGATTTTTTGCCTAAAGTGGTGTCACAATTTCATGTCAACCAGGATATTGTTTTGCCTTCATTCTGCCCGGATCCGAAGAATGTGAAAGAGCGTGCTTTACACACATTGGATTTAGTGCGGGCCTTGAAGTTTTATCTATCTATTACTCAAGGTTTTCGTAAGACGGACTCCCTATTTGTGGTTCCAGTCGGTCGTCGGCGTGGTCAACGAGCTTCCAAGGATTCTATAGCTCGTTGGATTCGGTCAGCTATATTGGAAGCTTACCGTCTTCAGGGTGAATCTTGCCCGATTAAGATTCAAGCCCATTCCACGAGGGCTGTGGCTTCATCGTGGGCTTTTCACCAAGGTGCTTCGGCAGTGCAGCTCTGCCGGGCGGCAACTTGGCGCTCTGTCCACACGTTTACAAAGTTTTATAAAGTGGACGTCAGTGCTTCCGCTGATGCAGCCCTCGGACGTAGGGTCCTGCAGGCGGCTGTAGTTTAAAGTTCTAGATGAACTTGTGTTTAGCGCTGGTTGCGCTTTCTTTGTTAAGGTTGTTGGGTTTCTGCCTTTTGTTGGTTTTTTCCCACCCTTATTTTTGAACTGCTTTGGGACGTCCCATCAGTAATGAATACTGTGGCTCTCTTCCTTCCATCTGCAGCTGAAACACGGATTTTGGTAAGAACTTACCTGTAAAATTCTTTTCAGCGAAGGAAGGAAGAGAGACACAGCACCCTCCCAAGGCAGAAGTGTGTTGATGTTTTCAGATGCAGCGCGACCCTTATCTGATAGCGATTATCTGGGCTGAGGTCAGCGCGCTAAGGCTCTGTTCCGGCATCGCCAGCTCATCGCAGTGGTCAGGTTCCGTGAGTAGTACCTGGAACTCTGTGGTTTTTGGCTTTCTTTGCATGCATAACCTGTATCCTTGTGTTTTTTCTCTGAAGTTCCTTCAGAAGGGGTTATGTTGCTCCGCTGGTGATCTTGGCTCTTTTCCTAAAAGCTTTGGTACGACTGGAGCTGAGTAGGAGGAGCCCGAGCTGGAGGGGCCAGCCAGTCAGCACTCTTTTGATCTGAGGTGACATCCTGATCTGGGGCTCCGCCTACCCATCAGTAATGAATACTGTGTCTCTCTTCCTTCCTTCCTTCGCTGAAAAGGATTTTACCGGTAAGTTCTTACCAAAATCCGTGTTTTACCTGCGGGTGATGCTGTAGAGGAAGGAAGCATCTACGCGGTATCTCCTACCCGATCCAGTGATCCATTGTCTCCGGGAGGGCTGAGTTGGCCGGTGGGTGACCACTGCTTTGAGCGTGCATATCTTTTCTCCCCGGCTTCCATAGTAATACAAGACACTGCAGCTGCGACACTTGTCTTTTAAATTTCTAAAAATTGTACTTTTTTTTTTTTTTTTTTGTTCCTCCAGGCATGGGATGTTTTTGGGGAGCAGAAAGAAAGTTCTGGAGGCAGAAAGGCGTCTATTCTACGCAGGTCGGTTTTGCGGGAGGTTACACACCCAACCCTTCCTATAACGAGGTCTGCACAGGTACGTAACACATGTGTAGAGGAAGGAGAGTTAATTTCTGATGAAAGTGGAATCCAACTTGTTGTTAAATATTTTTTAAGTATTGTCCCGCGAGTGATGACTGTCATGAGTGGACACAAGGCCAACCATTCAGAATCATTGGAGCTTTACACATTTACTCTTAGAGAAGTGCTTGTCACAATATCCGAGCATCATCCGTGTGTTTTCTGGCCCATGGACCTTTCAGACTCTTACAGAGTCGTTATAGCGCTGTGCGCTGCCTGTCATACTCGTAGAGGGGATTTGTCAGCAGAAAATGACTTATTACATTAAGTTTAGAGAATACATTTTTTTACTTATTCATATCAAAAAAATCCTTATACGTCTTGTAGAGAAGTCACCAGTCATCTCATTATCGTCACAGACAGAATTATAATGTAAATATAACCTATATATATAGATAACACAAGATCCACCATTCACAGGAGATGGCACAGCTCACTTCCTCCACCTCCTGTACATTGATAACACCTCTATATACAGTAGATAACACAGGATCCACCATTCACAATAGATGATGTCACAGTTCACCTCCTCCTCCTGTACAATGACTGATAACACCTCTATATACAGTAGATAACACAGGATCCACCATTCATAATAGGTGATGTCACAGCTCACTTCCTCCACCTCCTGTACATTGATAACACCTCTACATACAGTAGATAACACAGGATCCACCATTCACAATAGATGATGTCACAGTTCACCTCCTCCTCCTGTACAATGACTGATAACACCTCTATATACAGTAGATAACACAGGATCCACCATTCATAATAGGTGATGTCACAGCTCACCTCCTCCTATACAATGACTGATAACACCTCTATATACAGTAGATAACACAGGATCCACCATTCACAATAGGTGATGTCACAGTTCACCTCCTCCTCCTGTACAATGACTGATAACACCTCTATATACAGTAGATAACACAGGATCCACCATTCACAATAGGTGATGTCACAGCTCACCTCCTCCTCCTGTACAATGACTGATAACACCTCTATATACAGTAGATCACACAGATCCACCATTCACAGGAGATGGCACAGCTCACTTCCTCCACCTCCTGTACATTGATAACACCTCTATATACAGTAGATAACACAGGATCCACCATTCACAATAGGTGATGTCACAGCTCACCTCCTCCTCCTGTACAATGACTGATAACACCTCTATATACAGTAGATCACACAAGATCCACCATTCACAGGAGATGGCACAGCTCACTTCCTCCCCTCCTGTACATTGATAACACCTCTATATACAGTAGATAACACAGATCCACCATTCACAATAGGTGATGTCACAGCTCACCTCCTCTTCCTGTACATGACTGATAACATCTCTATATACAGTAGATAACACAGGATCCACCATTCACAATAGGTGATGTCACAGCTCACCTCCTCCTCCTGTACAATGACTGATAACACCTCTATATACAGTATATAACACAGGATCCACCATTCACAATAGATGTCACAGCTCACCTCCTCCTCCTGTACAATGACTGATAACAACTCTATATACAGTAGATAACACAGGATCCACCATTCACAATAGGTGATGTACAGCTCACCTCCTCCTCCTGTATAATGACTGATAACACCTCTATATACAGTAGATAACACAGGATTCACCATTCACAATAGGTGATGTCACAGCTCACCTCCTCCTCCTGTACAATGACTGATAACACCTCTATATACAGTAGATAACACAGGATGCACCATTCACAATAGTGATGTCACAGCTCACCTCCTCCTCCTGTACAATGACTGATAACACCTCTATGTACAGTAGATAACACAGGATCCACAATTCACAATAGGTGATGTCACAGCTCACCTCCTCCTCCTGTACAATGACTAATAATACCTCTATATACAGTATATAACACAGGATCCACCATTCACAATAGATGTCACAGCTCACCTCCTCCTCCTGTACAATGACTGATAACACCTCTATATACAGTAGATAACACAGGATCCACCATTCACAATAGATGATGTCACAGCTCACCTCCTCCTCCTCTACAATGACTGATAACACCTCTATATACAGTAGATAACACAGGATCCACCATTCACAATAGGTGATGTCACAGCTCACCTCCTCCTCCTGTGCAATGACTGATAACACCTCTATATACAGTAATAACACAGGATCCACCATTCACAATAGTGATGTCACAGCTCACCTCCTCCTCCTGTCAATGACTGATAACACCTCTATATACAGTAGATAACACAGGATCCACCATTCACAATAGTGATGTCACAGCTCACCTCCTCCTCCTCTACAATGACTGATAACACCTCTATATACAGTAGATAACACAGGATCCACCATTCACAATAGTGATGTCACAGCTCACCTCCTCCTCCTCTACAATGACTGATAACACCTCTATATACAGTAGATAACACAGGATCCACCATTCACAATAGGTGATGTCACAGCTCACCTCCTCCTCCTGTGCAATGACTGATAACACCTCTATATACAGTAGATAACACAGGATCCACCATTCACAATAGGTGATGTCACAGCTCACCTCCTCCTCCTGTGCAATGACTGATAACACCTCTATATACAGTAGATAACACAGGATCCACCATTCACAATAGTGATGTCACAGCTCACCTCCTCCTCCTCTACAATGACTGATAACACCTCTATATACAGTAGATAACACAGGATCCACCATTCACAATAGGTGATGTCACAGCTCACCTCCTCCTGTACAATGAGTGATAACACCTCTATATACAGTAGATAACACAGGATCCACCATTCACAATAGATGATGTCACAGCTCACCTCCTCCTGTACAATGATGATACACCTCTATATGCAGTAGATAACACAGGATCCACCATTCACAATAGGTGATGTCACAGCTCACCTCCTCCTGTACAATGATGATAACACCTCTATATGCAGTAGATAACACAGGATCCACCATTCACAATAGGTGATGTCACAGCTCACCTCCTCCTCCTTACAATGATGATAACACCTCTATATACAGTAGATAACACAGGATCCACCATTCACAATAGATGATATCACAGCTCACCTCCTCCTTGTACAATGACTGATAAACCTCTATATCAGTAGATAACACAGGATCCACCATTCACAATATGTGATTCACAGCTCACCTCCTCCTCCTGTACAATGACTGATAACACCTCTATATACAGTAGATAACACAGGATCCACCATTCACAATAGGTGATGTCACAGCTCATCTCCTCCTGTACAATGACTGATAACACCTCTATATACAGTAGATAACACAGGATCCACCATTCACAATAGGTGATGTCACAGCTCACCTCCTCCTCCTGTACAATGACTGATAACACCTCTATATACAGTAGATAACACAGGATCCACCATTCACAATAGATGATGTCACAGCTCACCTCCTCCTCCTCTACAATGACTGATAACACCTCTATATACAGTAGATAACACAGGATCCACCATTCACAATAGGTGATGTCACAGCTCACCTCTCCTCCTGTACAATGACTGATAACACCTCTATATACAGTAGATAACACAGGATCCACCATTCACAATAGGTGATGTCACAGCTCACCTCCTCCTCCTGTGCAATGACTGATAACACCTCTATATACAGTAGATAACACAGGATCCACCATTCACAATAGTGATGTCACAGCTCACCTCCTCCTCCTCTACAATGACTGATAACACCTCTATATACAGTAGATAACACAGGATCCACCATTCACAATAGGTGATGTCACAGCTCACCTCCTCCTCCTTACAATGACTGATAACACCTCTATATACAGTAGATAACACAGGATCCACCATTCACAATAGGTGATGTCACAGCTCACCTCCTCCTCCTGTGCAATGACTGATAACACCTCTATATACAGTAGATAACACAGGATCCACCATTCACAATAGGTGATGTCACAGCTCACCTCCTCCTCCTGTGCAATGACTGATAACACCTCTATATACAGTAGATAACACAGGATCCACCATTCACAATAGGTGATGTCACAGCTCACCTCCTCCTCCTCTACAATGACTGATAACACCTCTATATACAGTAGATACACAGGATCCACCATTCACAATAGGTGATGTCACAGCTCACCTCCTCCTCCTGTGCAATGACTGATAACACCTCTATATACAGTAGATAACACAGGATCCACCATTCACAATAGGTGATGTCACAGCTCACCTCCTCCTCCTGTGCAATGACTGATAACACCTCTATATACAGTAATAACACAGGATCCACCATTCACAATAGGTGAGTCACAGCTCACCTCCTCCTCCTCTACAATGACTGATAACACCTCTATATACAGTAGATAACACAGGATCCACCATTCACAATAGATGATGTCACAGCTCACCTCTCCTCCTTACAATGACTGATAACACCTCTATATACAGTAGATAACACAGGATCCACCATTCACAATAGTGATGTCACAGCTCACCTCCTCCTCCTGTGCAATGACTGATAACACCTCTATATACAGTAGATAACACAGGATCCACCATTCACAATAGGTGATGTCACAGCTCACCTCCTCCTCCTGTCAATGACTGATAACACCTCTATATACAGTAGATAACACAGGATCCACCATTCACAATAGGTGATGTCACAGCTCACCTCCTCCTCCTCTACAATGACTGATAACACCTCTATATACAGTAGATAACACAGGATCCACCATTCACAATAGGTGATGTCACAGCTCACCTCCTCCTGTACAATGATGATAACACCTCTATATACAGTAGATAACACAGGATCCACCATTCACAATAGTGATGTCACAGCTCACCTCCTCCTGTACAATGAGTGATAACACCTCTATATGCAGTAGATAACACAGGATCCACCATTCACATAGGTGATGTCACAGCTCACCTCCTCCTCCTTACAATGACTGATAACACCTCTATATACAGTAGATAACACAGGATCCACCATTCACAATAGTGATATCACAGCTCACCTCCTCCTCCTGTACAATGACTGATAAACCTCTATATACAGTAGATAACACAGGATCCACCATTCACAATAGGTGATATCACAGCTCACCTCCTCCTCCTGTACAATGACTGATAACACCTCTATATACAGTAGCTAACACAGGATCCACCATTCACAATAGGTGATGTCAAGCTCACCCTCCTCCTGTACAATGACTGATAACACCTCTATATACAGTAGATAAACAGGATCCACCATTCACAATAGTGATTCACAGCTCACCCCTCCTCCTGTACAATGACTGATACACCTCTATTACAGTAGATAACACAGGATCCACCATTCACAATAGGTGATTCACAGCTCACCTCCTCCTCCTGTACAATGACTGATAACACTCTATATACAGTAGATAACACAGGATCCACCATTCACATAGGTGATTCACAGCTCACCTCCTCTCTGTACAATGACTGATAACACCTCTATATACAGTAGATACACAGGATCCACCATTCACAATAGTGATGTCAACTCACTCTCCTCCTGACAATGACTGATAACACCTCATATACAGTAGATAACACAGGATCACCATTCACAATAGATGATGTCAACTCCCCTCCTCCTGTACAATGACGATAACACCTCTATATACAGTAGATAACACAGATCCACCATTCACAATAGGTGATGTCACAGCTCACCCCTCCTCCTGTACAATGACTGATAACACCTCTATTACATAGATAACACGGATCCACCATTCACAATAGATGATGTCACAGCTCACCTCCTCCTCCTGTACAATGACTGATAACACCTCTATATACAGTAGATAGCACAGGATCCACCATTCACAATAGATGTCACATCTCACCTCCTCCTGCACAATGACTGATAACACCTCTATATACAGTAGATAACAACAGGATCTACCATTCACAATAGGTGATGTTACAGCTCACCTCCTTCTGTACAATTCATTATTCGCAATAGATGATGTCACAACTCACTTCCTCCCGTACAATGCCAGAGAACACTTCCATATACATTAGATAACACCATATTCAACGTTCACAATAGATGTCACAGCTCACCTCCTCTTCACATAAACAATAGCAGATAACACTTCTATGCACACATAATACAAATAACACAGAAACCACAATTAATGATTGGTTGTATCATAGCTCAATTCCTTTCCTTCCCTGCCTATTGACCACTGCACCGATTACAAAGCATGCCCACAACACTGTCCCGTAGAGCATGCCCACAACACTGTCCGCAGAGCATGCCCACAACACTGTCCCGTAGAGCATGCCCATAACACTGTCCCGTAGAGCATGCCCATAACACTGTCCCGCAGAGCATGCCCACAACACTGTCCTGTAGAGCATGCCCACAACACTGTCCCGTAGAGCATGCCCACAACACTGTCCCTTAGAGCATGCCCACAACACTGTCCCTTAGAGCATGCCCACAACACTGTCCCGTAGAGCATGCCCACAACTTTCCCTGGCATCCACACACTGTCCGTACAGCATGCCCACAACGCTGTCCCGTAGAGCATGCCCACAGCACTGTCCCGCAGAGCATGCCCACAACACTCTCCCGTAGAGCATGCCCACAACACTGTCCCGTAGAGCATGCCCATAACACTGTCCCGCGGAGCATGCCCACAATACTGTCTCGCAGAGCATGCCCACAATTCTCTCTTATTTGATTTTTGTTATATAAATGATACCTTGGCTGTAAGCAGCAGGTCTGGATTATGTTAGTTATACATGTACATCGCCAGATAAAGTAGAAAATTCTAAAGGTAAAATAAAGTTAAGATGCTTTTTATATAGAATGGTTAATGTCTTAAGAACAAATATTACACAATGAAAACTCTAATAATAAGAGAAATCTGGATTAGGGGTAATGTATAATAAAAATAATCTGGATTAGGGGGTAATGTCACACAAGATTGCATCACATTTTTGACTTTTCTTATTTTTTATCATGTAGCTTCTTTTGGATTTCCTCCAGGATTGATGGGTTAATGATCTGGATAGATGTTTATCAAATCATTTATAAGTCTAAATCATCCAAGTTTCCTAGCGGATAATTAAAGGGAACCTGTTACTTTTGGTTTCCATAGTAACCAGGCGTCGAAAGAGCCGCTAGAATGAGGTGTTCTCTCTTTAATGAGAACAGTTCCCGATGTAACTGTCACTGTCAAGATAATGGATCCATGTTGTGCCTTTGACATTTCTTGTTCCATTTCCATTGTTTCAGATGGGTTGAAGAAATGTCATTATTAATGCTATATCTAGGCGCCACGAAAAGTCTCTTCGATTTTTATTTTTCACATATAGTTGCCTACTTTTCCGAAAAAAACCCACAAAATAACCTGTTGTAGTGCCCATCAATGGTCTCTTATAGACTACAATTAGCACCTGTAATAATGTATTGGTGATGTCACAGCTCAACTACTCTCCTTCCCTGCACATTGACCACTGCATAGATTAAAAAGCATGCCCACAACACTGTCCTGCAGAGCATGCCCACAACACTGTCCTGCAGAGCATGCCCACAACACTGTCCCGCAGAGCATGCCCACAATTCTCTCTTATTTGATTTTTGTTATTAAAAAAATTATATAAATGATACCTTGGCTGTAAGCAGCGGTTCTGGATTATGTTAGTTATACATGTACTGTACATCGCCAGAAAAAGTAGAAAATTCTAAAGGTAAAATAAAGTTAAGATGCTATTTATATGGAATGGTTAATGTCTTAAGAACAAATATTATACAATGAAAACTCTAATAATAAGAGAACATGGTATTAAATAAAAGCGACGGACATATGGTTCAAGTTACATTTATAAGATAGAGGATGACACTGTTACACAGTCAGAAAGCTACACCTTACATTTATAAGATAAGGGAGGACACCGTTGCACAGTTAGGTAACTACACCTTACATTTATAAGATAAAGGAGGACACTGTTGCACAGTTAGGTAATTAAACCTTACATTTATAAGATAAAGGAGGACACTGTTACATAGTTAGGTAACTACACCTTACATTTATAAGATAGAGGAGGACACTGTTGCACAGTTGGGTAACTACAACTTACATTTTATAAGATAGAGGAGGACACTGATGCACAGTTAGGTAACTACACCTTACATTTATAAGATAAAGGAGGACACTGTTGCACAGTTAGGTAACTACACCTTACATTTATAAGATAGAGGAGGACACTGTTGCACAGTTAGGTAACTACACCTTACATTTATAAGATAGAGGAGGACACTGTTGCACAGTTAGGTAACTACACCTTACATTTATAAGATAAAGGAGGACACTGTTGCACAGTTGGGTAACTACAACTTACATTTATAAGATAGAGGAGGACACTGTTGCACAGTTAGGTAACTACACCTTACATTTATAAGATAAAGGAGGACACTGATTCACAGTTAGGTAACTACACCTTACATTTATAAGATAAAGGAGGACACTGTTGCACAGTTAGGTAACTACACCTTATATTTATAAGATAAAGGAGGACACTGTTGCACAGTTAGGTAACTACACCTTACATTTATAAGATAAAGGAGGACACTGTTGCACAGTTGGGTAACTACAACTTACATTTATAAGATAGAGGAGGACACTGTTGCACAGTTAGGTAACTACACCTTACATTTATAAGATAAAGGAGGACACTGATTCACAGTTAGGTAACTACACCTTACATTTATAAGATAAAGGAGGACACTGTTGCACAGTTAGGTAACTACACCTTATATTTATAAGATAAAGGAGGACACTGATTCACAGTTAGGTAACTACACCTTACATTTATAAGATAGAGGAGGACACTGTTGCACAGTTAGGTAACTACACCTTACATTTATAAGATAAAGGAGGACACTGTTGCACAGTTGGGTAACTACAACTTACATTTATAAGATAGAGGAGGACACTGTTGCACAGTTAGGTAACTACACCTTACATTTATAAGATAGAGGAGGACACTGATTCACAGTTAGGCAACTAAACCTTACATTTATAAGATAAAGGAGGACACTGATGCACAGTTAGGTAACTAAACCTTACATTTATAAGATAAAGGAGGACACTGTTGCACAGTTAGGTAACTAAACCTTACATTTATAAGATAGAGGAGGACACTGTTGCAGTTAGGTAACTACACCTTACATTTATAAGATAGAGGAAGACACTGTTGCACAGTTCGGTAACTAAACCTTACATTTATAAGATAAAGGACACTGTTGCACAGTTAAGTAACTACAACTTACATTTATAAGATGGAGGAGGACACTGTTGCACAGTTAGGTAACTACACCTTACATTTATAAGATAAAGGAGGACACTGTTGCACAGTTAGGTACAAGAGTAAAGTATTTAACAATTTATTTATAATAATATGTATTTTCAATTATTAAATATCTATATTTCAATACACCAACATGGTACTTGGTTGTTCAAGGGGCCTGAATTCCACTAAGAGGAACATTGAGCAGGTTGACTGTTATGATTCGGTAACCGAGGAGGATAATAGAAAAATAGGGTGGGCAACCAAACACCCAGAGAGGTTGGTAACTTAGCGGATTGCAGACCCCTAAACTGATAACACAACTAGAATTAGCCGTGGGACGTACTGTCACGCTGTCTCTGCATACAGGAGGACCGGGGTGTCATGTATAGTGTACAGTTCCTATAGCGTCTTGTGCTTGGGTGCGAGGAAAACACAGGAGACATAGGTTGAAATGAAATGACTTGTATTACTTCATACAAGCATGCTGAAAAGTTCACACAGTTTGCAGGAACAGAGACAGGAGACACAGCAGGCCAGAGTAACTTCAAGCACTACAATAAATCTCCAAAGCAGGTTCAGGATCTCTTCTCTGTACCGTAATTCCTCTGCAAACATGGATTCACCAAACAGCAGGTTTCCAGAGTCCAAAAGTGTTCCAAGGTTCCTCAGTAGGGAATAGCTGGAGTACAAGTCCAAGGTTTCCAGGAGTCAGGTCACAGACTGACTGAGGCTTGATTCAGGAGCACTGATTGTTCAGCTGAGGCTGCTTAAGAAGCAAGAGGGAAGAATCAGGGCGGGAACATGAAAACTGGAAACTCCATATTAACTGAGGGCAAGAGCTGCAGAAAGACAGAAAGCAAAATGGCCGACGGAAAACTGAGTTTCAAGGAAATGTCAACAGAGACAAAGAACCTTACATTACTCCCCCCTTAGGGACAACCTCCGGATGACCTCAGACCAGGCTTGTCAGGGTACCTCTGATGAAACTGGCGGAGCAGGCGAGGAGCATTTACATTATTGACTGGTTCCCATGAGTTGTCCTCCACTGGGTAGCCCTGCCATTTAATCAAATATTGCAACTGATTTCTGTACAACCTGGAATCTAGAATCCTTTCCACCATAAATTCTTCCTGACCATCGACCAGCACTGGGTCAGGGCAAGGAGAAGAACGTCCAGGAAACGTATTGGGTGTTGCAGCCTTTAGTAGGGATACATGAAAGACAGGGTGGATTCTCATAGTTCTGGGCAATTGAAGACGACAAGCAACAGCACTTATAATCTTACTGATCTTATAAGGTCCAATGTACTTATGTCCCAATTTAGACGATGGAATCTTTATTTTAAGATTTCTGGTTGACAGCCAGACCAAATCTCCTACCTTGAAAGCTGGTGCAGGTTTACGAAATTTATCTGCTGCTTTCTTGTACCTTTCCTGAGCCAATTCTAGATTTTCCTTTAGAAGATCCATATTCTTTTGTAAAGAAGTGATTCTTTCAGCCACTGCCGGCAAGAGCGTATCTATGGGAAATCGAGGAAGAATGTTAGGATGATAACCTAGATTGGAGTAAAAAGGAGACTGCTTAGTGGAAGCGCTCTGAGAGTTGTTATAAGAGAACTCAGCCAGTGGAAGTAGATCCACCCAATAATCCTGTAGGTGGCAGATAAAACAGCGGAGATACTGCTCCAGGGTCTGATTGGTTCGTTCTGTCTGTCCATTAGTCTGGGGATGAAAAGCAGAAGAAAGGTTTACTTTAATGTCCAATGCTGCACAGAAATTTTGCCAAAACCTTGAAGTGAATTGCACCCCTCGATCCGAAATGACCTCATCCGGTACTCCATGTAAGCGAAACACATTCTTAATCATCAAGTCTGATGTCTGTTTTGCAGTGGGTAAGCCGACACAAGGGATAAAATGAGCTGCCTTTGTTAGACGGTCAACCACCACTAGAATGGTGTTCTTCCCTTGAGAGGTTGGTAACTTCACAATGAAGTCCATAGAAATGGATCCCCACGGGCGGACGGGGTGGGAAGAGGTTGCAACAGACCAGTTGTGAGGAGCGAGGTGTTTTGCATCTTGCACAGACTTCACATGAAATGACATAGTTTAAAACATCTTTCCTGTAAGTGGGCCACCAAAAGAAACGAGAAAGAAATTCTTGTGTCTTTAGAATTCCCCTATGCCGGCTACTTGGAATCGTGATGAGTTGCAATACTCTCAATCTGACTGTTTCAGGTATATACAGACGTTGTCCCTGAATCCACACACCATTCTTAAAGACAAGACTTACGTCCTTGGGGGTTGAGCCAACAAAGAATCCGCTTGGTATGCTTCCTTGATGTCCTTAAGTAGGTCTTGATTATGAATCACTCCCAGGAATCTAGAGTCAGGAAGAATAGTCTTAGAGGAGTAAGTGACGTGTCTCTGCTGAATGAATTCTAGAGAGTGCATCAGCCTTTCCATTGCGCGATCCTGGTCTATAAGAAATGACAAATTTAAATTGGTTTAGGAAAAGATTCCAGCGAGCCTGGCGAGGAGTCAGGCACTTAGCCGACCTGATAAATTCAAGGTTACGATGGTCTGTCAGGACGACTATTTGCTGTGCAGCTCCTGAAGAAGGTGTCTCCATTCCTTGAAGGCGGCAATAATGGCCAACAATTCTCTATTGCCCACATCGTAGTTCCTCTCAGCCGAAGACAACTGCTGGAAAAGAAGGCACAGGGATGCAAGACATTCTTCTCACCTGTTCTCTGAGAGAGTATAGCTCCAACGGCACAGTCTGAAGCATCCACCTCTATTATGAGGCAAGCTCGGGGTTGGGATGTACTAAGATAGGTGCGGTGGTAAATTTATCCTTTAAACAGGAAAATGCTTCCTGAGCTTGCGGGGTCCAGGAGAACCTAGACTGTTTCCCGGGTAAGTTGGGTGATAGGTGACACTACCTCAGAAAAATTCTTAATGAAACGTCTATAGAAGTTGCAAACCCGATGAAACGCTGCACCTCCTTCACATTTCTAGGAATTGGCCAATCCTTGATGGCTGGGTCTTGCTTCCATCCATACTAAATCCCTTGAGTAGATAGTAATACCCCAGAAATTTTAATTTCGGTCCTATGGAATTCACATTTTTCAAGCTTGATGTAGAAGGTT
>JARQOD010011350.1:0-23742 GCA_033576555.1 Oophaga sylvatica
CTATGTACAAGAATATAACTACTATAATACTGCTCCTATGTACAAGAATATAACTACTATAATACTGCCCTATGTACAAGAATATAACTACTATAATACTGCCCCTATGTACAAGAATATAACTACTATAATACTGCCCCTATGTACAAGAATATAACTACTATAATACTGCTCCTATGTACAAGAATATAACTACTATAATACTGCCCCTATGTACAAGAATGTAACTACTATAATACTGCTCCTATGTACAAGAATATAACTACTATAATACTGCTCCTATGTACAAGAATATAACTACTATAATACTGCCCTCTATATACAAGAATATAACTACTATAATACTGCCCTCTATGTACAAGAATGTAACTACTATAATACTGCTCCTATGTACAAGAATATAACTACTATAATACTGCTCCTATGTACAAGAATATAACTACTATAATACTGCCCTCTATATACAAGAATATAACTACTATAATACTGCCCCTATGTACAAGAATGTAACTACTATAATACTGCTCCTATGTACAAGAATATAACTACTATAATACTGCTCCTATGTACAAGAATATAACTACTATAATACTGCCCTCTATGTACAAGAATGTAACTACTATAATACTGCTCCTATGTACAAGAATATAACTACTATAATACTGCTCCTATGTACAAGAATATAACTACTATAATACTGCTCCTATGTACAAGAATATATCTACTATAATACTGCCCTCTATATACAAGAATATAACTACTATAATACTGCTCCTATGTACAAGAATGTAACTACTATAATACTGCCCCTATGTACAGGATATAACTACTATAATACTGCCCCTATATACAAGAATATAACTACTATAATACTGCCCCTATGTACAAGAATATAACTACTATAATACTGCCCCTATGTACAAGAATATAACTACTATAATACTGCTCCTATGTACAAGAATATAACTACTATAATACTGCTCCTATATACAAGAATATAACTACTATAATACTGCCCCCCCGTATATGTACTTTTTAGTAATGCCGCCTCCTGGTGCACTGGACAGTGATGAGACGACACATGGGTGTTCTATAATAAATATTGTATTCGCGGCTCTGCAGCTGTATGTAATGTACATGGTGTGAGCGGGTGGTCTCTCAGAGGGAGGTGGCGGTGCAGGTGTAACCTTCCGGACCCCTGGGGTCGTCAGTGCTTGTGCTCCGGCGTCATACAGAACGGCTCCAGCCGCTCGCTCTCCGGCAGCATGGTGTTGAGCTTCTCCATCAGCGGCACGGTCTGGTCGATGCCCATCTGAATGCGCCTGAGGATCGCCGACATCTCGTTCACCTTTTGGATCTGCTCGGCGTACTTGGCGAAGCGTTTCTGCCGCTCCTGCATGTGGCTGTACAGCGTGTCCACCGAGGCGTCCATCTGCCAGGACAGACAGTCAGGGTGTGGTGGGCACACACGGGCCCGGCCGCTGCGCACCTCTTACCTCTTTGATTCGCTTCACCAGGGCGTTCTGGTCAAAAGCCACGGCCTCGGCGCACTGATGCAGGTGGTCCTGGTACCGGACGCACAGCTGGAGGACCTGGGGGGAGTCCAGTCTTTCCAGGCGGACATTGGTGGGGGAGGTCTGACCGCTCAAGAGACCTGGAAGGAGCAGAGAGGACATGAGGTCACAGCAAACTACTGCTCCCTGTTATCAGGGCCGCGGCCCTCACTGATCGCACCCGAATACTGGAGGAGGACGACCCAGACCCCTAACCTCCTCCTACCCCGATACACCCCAGTCACCTCCAGAGCTGCACTCACTATTCTGCTGTTACATCCTGTCTTATCCTCCAGAGCTGCACTCACTATTTTGCTGTTACATCGTGTCTTATCCTCCAGTCACCTCCAGAGCTGCACTCACTATTCTGCTGTTGCATCCTGTCTTATCCTCCAGAGCTGCACTCACTATTTTGCTGTTACATCGTGTCTTATCCTCCAGTCACCTCCAGAGCTGCACTCACTATTCTTCTGTTACATTGTATCTTATCCTCCAGTCACCTCCAGAGCTGCACCACTATTCTGCTGTTACGTCATGTCTTATCCTCCAGTCACCTCCAGAGCTGCACTCACTATTCTGCTGTTACATCATGTCTTATCCTCCAGTCACCTCCAGAGCTGCACTCACTATTCTGCTGTTACATCATGTCTTATCCTCCAGTCACCTTCAGAGCTGCACTCACTATTCTGCTGTTACATTGTGTCTTATCCTGCAGTCACCTCCAGAGCTGCACTCACTATTCTGCTGTTACATTGTGTCTTATCCTGCAGTCACCTCCAGAGCAGCACTCACTATTCTGCTGTTGCATCATGTGTTATACTCCAGTCACCTCCAGAGCTGCACTCCCTATTCTGCTGTTACATCATGTCTTATCCAGCAGTCACCTCCAGAAATGCACTCACTATTCTGCTGTTACATCATGTTTTATCCACCAGTCACCTCCAGAGCTGCACTCACTATTCTGCTGTTACATCATGTGTTAACCTCCAGTCACCTCCAGAGCTGCACTCACTATTCTGCTGTTACATCATGTCTTATCCTCCAGTCACCTCCAGAGCTGCACTCACTATTCTGCTGTTACATCATGTGTTATACTCCAGTCACCTCCAGAGCTGCACTCACTATTCTGCTGTTACATCATGTGTTATACTCCAGTCACCTCCAGAGCTGCACTCACTATTCTGCTGTTACATCATGTCTTATCCTCCAGTCACCTCCAGAGCTGCACTCACTATTCTGCTGTTACATCATGTGTTATACTCCAGTCACCTCCAGAGCTGCACTCACTATTCTGCTGTTACATCATGTGTTATCCTCCAGAGCTGCACTCACTATTCTGCTGTTACATTGTGTCTTATCCTGCAGTCACCTCCAGAGCTGCACTCACTATTCTGCTGTTACATTGTGTCTTATCCTCCAGTCACCTCCAGAGCAGCACTCACTATTCTGCTGTTGCATCATGTGTTATACTCCAGTCACCTCCAGAGCTGCACTCCTATTCTGCTGTTACATCATGTCTTATCCAGCAGTCACCTCCAGAGCTGCACTCACTATTCTGCTGTTGCATCATGTCTTATCCTGCAGTCACCTCCAGAGCTGCACTCACTATTCTGCTGTTACATCATGTGTTATACTCCAGTCACCTCCAGAGCTGCACTCACTATTCTGCTGTCACATCATGTCTTATCCTCCAGTCACCTCCAGAGCTGCACTCCATATTCTGCTGTCACATCATGTCTTATCCTCCAGTCACCTCCAGAGCTGCACTCACTATTCTGCTGTCACATCATGTGTTATCCTCCAGTCACCTCCAGAGCTGCACTCACTATTCTGCTGTTACATCATGTTTATACTCAGTCACCTCCAGAGCTGCACTCACTATTCTGCTGTTACATCATGTCTTATCCTCAGTCACCTCCAGAGCTGCACTCACTATTCTGCTGTTACATCATGTCTTATCCTCCAGTCACCTCCAGAGCTGCACTCACTATTCTGCTGTTACATCATGTCTTATCCTCCGTCACTCCAGAGCTGCACTCACTATTCTGCTGTTACATGTGTCTTCTCCTGTCAGACCAGACTGCAGTCATATTCTGCTCTTACTGTGTCTTATCCTGCAGTCACCTCCAGAGCTGCACTCTGTTATGATTTGGTAGCTGAGGAGAGCAGGCAAAAAAGGCAATACACCAGAGCAGTTGGAATCTATGAGATTGCAGTACCCTGACTAACCACCACAACTAGAGGCAGCCGTGGAGCGTTCCTACGTTGGTCCTAGACGCCTCGTCACAGCCTGAGAAACTAACTACACCTAAAGATAGAAATAGGAAAGCTGTTGTGAATGGGTTTGAGATGAGTTCTGAGCAGAGGCTCCCTCTGGTGGTTACAAGCGGTACTAGTGAGGATTGGGAATCAGGTGTTACTGATTGGTCTTATTTAAGGGAATCATTTTCCCATCAGGGTTGCCGGTGATCAATTGTTCTGGTCTGAATCCTTCTTTCCAGTTTCCCTTGTAGCCTGCTGTGTCGTATCTGCATCTCCTGCTATCAGATAAGCAATTTCTTATTTTGTGTTTTTGCTATATTTTTGCATTTTGTCCTGCACTTCTGTGGGGGCCTTCTGGGTCCCCTCCGGGGGCTTTTGCCCTCTCAGTTTAGTTCAGCCACTGATGTTTTGTACTTTTGTTTTTCCAGTTTTTTCAGTGGCTGCTGTTTGATTTTGTTTACACCAGAGAACTAATTTAGGTGGTAGAGGTCGTGTGATCTCAGGTGTTTTTGAAATTAGTAGAGTTGGTGTTTTTTCAGGGTTTTCTGGGATTGCAGTAAGTACCCTTCCTGTCCTTTTCTATTTAGATAGTTTGGGCCCCAGCGTTTGCTCATACTATTTTCTTTCTGTGTCAGTATTTCTCTTGTCTAACCGCCATTACATGTTTGGGGGCTTTCTATTATCTTTGGGGTTCTGCTCCGGGGCAGATAGCTTTCCTATTTCTATCTTTAGGTGTAGTTAGTTTCTCAGGCTGTGACGAGGCGTCTAGGACCACGTAGGAACGCTCCACGGCTGCCTCTAGTTGCGGTGGTTAGTCAGGGTACTGCAATCTCATAGATTCCAACTGCTCTGGTGTATTCCTTTTTTGCCTGCACTCCTCAGCTACCGAAACATAACAGTATCACCGGCCTTAAAATTGTATGGTACTCACAGAAGGGAAAAAATATTTTGAAGGAAGAAGTGCAAGTTGTCAGAGATATTTTTCTGTTTGTTGATTTTTTTTTTTTTTTTTCCCTCTGTATCTCTGGGTGCTGGGGAGGATCTTTTCTCCAATGGAGTTTGCACAGTTGTCTGGCCGTGTGGATCAGCTTGCCACTGAGGTTCGAGTATTGCTGCATATCTTGCTAGGTTGCCTGTTGTGGAACCTAGGATCCCCATGCCAGATTTGTTTTTAGGGGATCGAGCTAAGTTTCAGAATTTCAAAAATAATTGTAAATTGTTTCTTGCCTTAAAATCTAAGTCCTCAGGAAACGCAGCGCAGCAGGTTCAAATTATCATCTCTCTCCTGCGCGGCGATCCTCAGGATTGGGCTTTTTCCCTGATACCTGGGGATCCTGTTTTGAGTGATGTTGATGCTTTTTTCAGGCTTTGGGGTTATTGTACGATGAGCCTAATGTCACTGATCAAGCTGAAAAAGCCTTGTTGGCATTAAATCAGGGGCTTGATGACGCTGAGTTATACTGTCAGAGATTCCGTAGGTGGGCAGTCCTGACCAAATGGAATGACGACGCTTTGGCAGCCCTTTTCCGGAAGGGTCTGTCGGATAATGTAAAGGATGTTATGGTGGGATTCCCTGTCCCCTCTGGTCTCAATGATTCTATGTCATTAGCGATTCAAATTGACAGACGTTTGCGTGAGCGGAGAAGTATGCGTGGAGTGGTGTTGCCTTGTGAGCCAGCTGCTGAGCCCATGCAGTGTGATGGAGTGGTGTCTGGGGCACAGCGTCATGAGTTTCGAAAGCGCAATGGGTTATGTTTCTACTGTGGTGATGCCTCTCATGCTATTTCAGTCTGCCCTAAGCGGGGAAGACGTTTTGCACGCTCAGTTGTCTTGGGTAGTGTTCAGACTAAGTTTTTATTAACTGTCACTCTGATATGCTCTCTGTCCTCATTTTCTGCTCAGGCTTTCGTTGATTCTGGAGCAGCTATTAACCTGATGGATTATGATTTTGCTAAACGTTGTGGGTTTCCCTTGATACCCCTACAGAAGTCTATTCCCCTACTGGGGATCGATTCTACCCCTTTGGCTGAGAATAAACCCCAGTTTTCTACTCAGGTGATAATGAGGGTTGAACCTGATCACCAGGAGTGCTGCAAATTTTTGGTTCTATATAATCTGCATGACATTATCGTGCTGGGTTTCCCTTGGTTACAGTCTCATAATCCTGTTTTGGATTGGAAATCTGTGTCTGTAACCAGTTGGGGCTGCCAATGTGTTAATACCAACACTCCTGTTTTTTCTGCCTCCCCCCAGGCTGAGGATGTTCCTGACTTTTGTTTTTTTCTGATGTGTTTAGCGAAAGTAAATCTGCATCCTTGCCTCCCCATAGGAGCTATGACTGCGCTATTGAATTAGTGCCTGGTAGTAAATTCCCTAAGGGTCGCCTTTTTAACTTGTCTGTACCTGAACATGACGCTATGCGGTCTTATATCAAGGAATCATTGGAGAAGGGTCATATCAGACCATCCTCTTCACCCTTAGGTGCCGGTTTTTTCTTTGTGGCCAAAAAAGATGGTTCATTAAGGCCGTGTATTGATTATCGTCTCTTGAACAATATTACTGTGAAATATCAATACCCGTTACCTTGATTTCTGACCTGTTTTCCAGGGTGAAAAACGCTACTTGGTTTACCAAGCTTGACCTCAGGGGGGCGTATAACCTTATTCGCATTAAGCACGGGGATGAATGGAAGACGGCATTTAACACCCTGAAGGGCATTTTGAGTACCTAGTGATGCCCTTTGGGCTCACTAATGCTCCTTCCGTCTTCCAGTCCTTCATGAATGACATTTTCAGGGATTTTGTGGATAAATTTCTGATTGTTTATTTGGATGATATCTTGATTTTTTCTAATGACTGGGACTCTCATGTGAAACATGTTCGAACTGTATTCCAGATTTTGAGAGAGAATGCTCTGTATGTGAAGGGATCAAAGTGTCTTTTTGGCGTACAGAAGATCTCATTTCTGGGATTCATTTTGTCCCCATCTGTTATTGAAATGGACCCGGTCAAGGTTCAGGCCATCTGTGATTGGGTCCAACCTACTTCATTAAAGGCTCTTCAGAGATTTTTGGGTTTTGCCAATTTTTATCGTAAATTTATTGGTAATTTCTCTGTTATTGTTAAACCATTAACTGATTTGACCAGAAAGGGTTCTGATGTGGTGAATTGGCCTCCTGAGGCAGTCTCTGCGTTTCAGGAACTTAAGCAGAGATTCACTTCTGCTCCTGTTCTACGGCAGCCTGATGTTTCTCTGCCATTTCAGGTGGAGGTTGATGCCTCTGAAATTGGGGCAGGTGCCGTTTTGTCCCAAAAAGATCCAGAGACCTCTAAAAGTAACCCTTGTGCCTTTTTCTCTCGAAAATTTTCTCCTACTGAACGTAATTATGACGTGGGTAATCGGGAGTTATTGGCCATGAAGTGGGCTTTTGAAGAGTGGAGACATTGGCTGGAGGGAGCCAAACATCAGGTGGTGGTCCTTACGGACCATAAGAATCTGGTCTATCTGGAATCTGCCAAGCGACTCAATCCTAGACAGGCCAGGTGGGCCTTGTTTTTCACACGTTTTAATTTTGTGGTTTCCTTTCTTCCTGGCACTAAGAATGTTAAGGCGGATGCCCTCTCGAGGAGTTTCCTTGCGGACTCTCCTGAGCTATCTGATCCCTCTGTTATTTTGAAGGAGGGTGTAGTTCTTTCCGCCATCTCGCCTAATTTGAGACTTGCTCTGGAGGGGTGTCAGGAGGATAGGCCCGAGCGCTGCCCTGTTGGAAAATTGTTTGTCCCGGACCAATGGAAAAAGAGTGTGATGTCTGAGATTCATTGTTCCGCATTGGCTGGGCATCCCGGAATTTTTGGTACCAGAGACTTGGTTAGTCGGTCCTTTTGGTGGCCTACCTTGTCTCGCGATGTCAGGGAATTTGTGCAGTCCTGCGGGACTTGCTCTCGCTCCAAGCCTTGCTCTCGCTCTAGTGGTTTGTTGATGCCATTGCCTGTGCCCAAGAGACCATGGACCCATATCTCTATGGATTTCATTTCCGATCTTCCTGTTTCTCAGAGAATGACCACCATCTGGGTAATTTGTGATAGGTTTTCCAAAATGATACATCTTGTGCCATTACCTAAGTTGCCTTCCTCCTCTGAATTGGTGCCGTTGTTCCTTCAGCACGTGGTTCGTTTACACGGCATTCCTGAGAACATTGTGTCTGACAGAGGAGTCCAGTTTGTTTCCAGATTTTGGAGGACTTTTTGTTCTAAACTGGGTGTTCAATTGTCTTTCTCCTCGGCATTTCATCCTCAGACCAATGGTCAAACTGAGAGAACAAACCAGACATTGGAGACTTATCTAAGATGCTTTGTGTCTGCTGATCAGGATGACTGGGTCTCTTTTTTGCCTTTGGCTGAGTTTGCTCTTAATAATAGGGCTAGCTCTGCCACTTTGATGTCTCCGTTTTTCTGTAATTCTGGGTTTCACCCTCGATTTTCTTCAGGACAGACGGAGGCTTCTGTCTGTCCAGGTGTTGACTCTGTTGTTGAGCGTATGCAGCAGATTTGGGACCAGGTAGTGGAGAGGTTGTCCCTCTCTCAGGAGAAGGCCCAGCGGTTTGCTAACCGGCATAGGACTGATGGTCCTCGGTTTAAAGTGGGGGACTTGGTCTGGTTGTCCTCAAAGAATATTCCTATGAGAGTAGCATCTCCTAAATTTAAGCCTAGGTTCATTGGACCTTATAAGATCATGGAGATTGTTAATCCTGTTTCTTTTCGTTTGCTTCTTCCAGGGACATTTAAGATCCATAACGTGTTCCACAAGTCCTTGTTGAAGAGGTTTGTTGAGCCAGTGGTTCCTGCTGCTGTGCCTCCTGACCCTGTTTTGGTTGAGGGCAATCTGGAGTATGTGGTTGAGAAAATATTGGATTCTCGTTTTTCTAGACGAAGACTCCAGTATTTGGTTAAATGGAGAGGTTATGGTCAGGAAGATAATTCTTGGGTGTTTGCTTCGGACATCCATGCTAGGAGACTTATCCGTGCGTATCATAGAACTCATCCTGACCGACCTGGTTGCTCAAATGAGGGTTCGGTGACCCCTCCTCAAGGGGGGGGTACTGTTGTGAATGGGTTTGAGATGAGTTCTGAGCAGAGGCTCCCTCTGGTGGTTACAAGCGGTACTAGTGAGGATTGGGAATCAGGTGTTACTGATTGGTCTTATTTAAGGGAATCATTTTCCCATCAGGGTTGCCGGTGATCAATTGTTCTGGTCTGAATCCTTCTTTCCAGTTTCCCTTGTAGCCTGCTGTGTCGTGTCTGCATCTCCTGCTATCAGATAAGTCAATTTCTTATTTTGTGTTTTTGCTATATTTTTGCATTTTGTCCTGCACTTCTGTGGGGGCCTTCTGGGTCCCCTCCGGGGCTTTTGCCCTCTCAGTTTAGTCCAGCCACTGTGTTTTGTACTTTTGCTTTTTGCAGTTTTTTCAGTGGCTGCTGTTTTTGTTACACCAGAGAACTAATTTAGGTGGTAGAGGTCGTGTGATCTCAGGTGATTTTGAAATTAGTAGAGTTGGTGTTTTTCAGGGTTTTCTGGGATTGCAGTAAGTACCCTTCCTGTCCTTTTCTATTTAGATAGTTTGGGCCCCAGCGTTTGCTCATACTATTTTCTTTCTGTGTCAGTATTTCCTCTTGTCTAACCGCCATTACATGTTTGGGGGCTTTCTATTATCTTTGGGGTTCTGCTCCGGGGCAGATAGCTTTCCTCTTTCTATCTTTAGGTGTAGTTAGTTTCTCAGGCTGTGACGAGGCGTCTAGGACCATCGTAGGAACGCTCCACGGCTGCCTCTAGTTGTGGTGGTTAGTCAGGGTACTGCAATCTCATAGATTCCAACTGCTCTGGTGTATTGCCTTTTTTTACCTGCACTCCTCAGCTACCGAAACATAACAGAAAGCTATCTGCCCCGGAGCAGAACCCCAAAGATAATAGAAAGCCCCCAAACATGTAATGGCGGTTAGACAAGAGGAAATACTGACACAGAAAGAAAATAGTATGAGCAAACGCTGGGGCCCAAACTATCTAAATAGAAAAGGACAGGAAGGGTACTTACTGCAATCCCAGAAAACCCTGAAAAACACCAACTCTACTAATTTCAAAATCACCTGAGATCACACGACCTTTACCACCTAAATTAGTTCTCTGGTGTAACAAAAACAGCAGCCACTGAAAAAACTGCAAAAAGCAAAAGTACAAAACACAGTGGCTGGACTAAACTGAGAGGGCAGAAGCCCCCGGAGGGGACCCAGAAGGCCCCCAAAGAAGTGCAGGACAAAATGCAAAAATCAAGCACAAAAACAAAAGAAGAAAATGTCTTATCTGTTAGCAGGAGATGCAGACACGACACAGCAGGCTACCAAGGAAACAGGACTCAAGGATTGAGACCAGAACAATAGATCACCGGCAACCCTGATGGGAAGGTGACTCCCTTATATAAGACCAGTCAGTAACACCTGATTCCCAATCCTCACAATCTTCACTGGACAGTCCAGTACCGTTTGTAACCACCAGAGGGAGCTTCTGCTCAGAACTCATTTCCAGCCTATTCACAACAGCACTCACTATTCTGCTGTTACATCGTGTCATCCTCCAGTCACCTCCAGAGCTGCAGTCACTATTCTGCTCTTACATTGTGTCTTATCCTCCAGTCACCTCCAGAGCTGCAGTCACTATTCTGCTGTTACATCGTGTCTTATCCTCCAGTAACCTCCAGAGCTGCAGTCAGACCTGTGGCTGCTACACCTCCCACTCGCGAGATGTGTACAGTGAATGCTGGGAGATTTCTGCGGATTGTAGCAGCAGCTCTTGATGTGACTAGAGTATAATTACAGAGGATGGTGGGTAGTGGACGGCTGGGCCTGTCATCTCCGGGGGCTGCACATCTAAGAGCCATGCAGCTGCGTCCTCAGAGATTAGCGCCGCGCTCGGGGGGATGGAGCGATCAGAGGAAAGTCGCGGCTTTGATGCCCGACATTAATTATCTCAGGGGAAAGACATCGGACCCCGGTCCGCAGGACGCGCATTGTCCCTTTAACCCTTAACGACCGCCGATACGCCTTTTAACGGCGGTCATTAAGGGTACTTAAACCACAGCGCCGTTAATTAACGGCGCTGTGGAAAAAGTGAATAGCGCCCCCCAGAGGCGCATTTTCTCCGGGGTCTCGGCTACCGGGGGTAGCCGAGACCCCAGAGAACATGAATCGGGTCGGTTTTTACCGACACCGATGTTGCGATCGCCGTTATTAACCCTATAACGGCGACCGCAACAAAAAAAAAAAAAAAAAGTTGTGCCATTTAATTTCTCTGTCCTCTGATGTCATCGGACATCAGAGGACAGAGAAAAAGGGTCCCCAGGACCCCCATGTGGCCCCCAATAAGATCCATGTGGCCCCCGGGCCCTCCGGTGTCCCCGGTGCCGGCGCCGTTAAGACAATGGCGGGCGCATGCCCAGTGCGCCCGCCGCTATGTGCCGCTGTGCTGGTGGGGGGATGGGCAAATATTCTCTGGGGTCTCGGCTACTGGGGGTAGCCGAGACCCCAGAGAACATGTTCCGGGTCGGTATTCACCGATCCCGGTGTTGCGATCGGATCGCAAAAAAAAAAATAAAAAAAAAATGATTTCTCTCCCCTCTGATGTGATCGCACATCAGAGGGGAGAAAATGAGGGTCCCCCGGTCCGTCGCCCCCCCATATACTTACCGGTGTCCTCAGTCCTCCCGCAGGCCCCAGGATCCCGGCTTCTTCTCCCTGCAAAAAAAAATGGCGGGCGCATGCGCAGTGCGCCCGCCGATCTGCTTTGGCGGCAGATTCAAATTTTTTTTCATTCATTCTCATAAAAGTACATTTTGATCACTGTGATAAACTATCACAGTGATCAAAATAAAAAAAACAGTACATAACCCCCCAATTTATCACCCCTTAGTTAGGGACATATAATAAAAAGTAGAAATTATATTTCTTTTCATTTTTCTGTTAGGGTTAGGGTTATAATTAGGGTTAGGGTTATAATTAGGGTTAAGGTTATAATTAGGGTTAGGGTTAGCATTAGGCTGGTTTCACACATCCGGTGTGCGCCTGACGGCGCCCCCGGCATTTAGCCGCAGCGCCGCATCAGAAAATCTGATGCGCCGCATGCGTTTTTTTTGCATTGACTTGCATTAGCGCCGGATGGCGCCGCATGTCAATGCGTTGCATGCGGTTTTGTCCGGATGCGGCGCAAATGTACATTGCGGCGGCCGGACAAAACGCTGCATGTAACGTTTTTTGTTTTTGCCGGATGGTTTCTGATGTCTCCGGGCATCAGAAACCATCCGGCAAAAAACCGCATGCGACCGCCGGCGGCGCATCAGGTTTTCTGATGCGGCGCTGCGGCAAAATGCCGGGGGCGCCGTCAGGCGCCCGCTGGAAGTGTGAAAGCAGCCTTAGGGTAAGGGTTATAATTAGCGTTAGGGTTAGGCTGGGTTCATACTGCGTTATGGCAGTCCGTTAGACGGACTGCGTTACACCGCGGTAAAACGCGTGTAACGCAGTCCTTAACGCTGCCATTCACCCCCATTTGAGGGCGCATCGCGAGCATGCCGTAAAGCGGCATGCGTTTGCGACGTGCCATCATTCAGTGACGGAGCCTCGGACGCGGGCTGCAGCGTTTGGGCTCCGTCACCGCTAGCGCAGATGAATCATCTGCTGATTCCTCTGCGCTAGCGGGTATAGCATAATGCGATCGCGTTATGCTATACCATTACCAGCCCGTAAACGCTATGTGTTGAACGGGCTGGTAAAACGCAAAATGAACCTAGCCTTAGGGTTAGGGTTATAATTAGGGTTAGAATTAGGGTTAGGGTTACAATTAGGGTTAGGGTTATAATTAAGGTTATAATTAAGGTTAGGGTTCCAATTAGGGTTGGAATTAGGGTTGGGATTAGGGTTAGGGGTGTGTTGGGATTAGGGTTGGAGCTAGAATTGAGGGATTTCCACTATTTAGGCACATCAGGGGGTCTCCAAACACGATGTGGCGTTCAAAAAGTCAAATGGCGCTCCCTCCCTTCCGAGCCCTGCCGTGCGCCCAAACAGTGGTTTACCCCAACATATGGGGTATCAGCGTACTCAGGACAAATTGCACACCAATTTTGGGGTTCTAATTTCTCCGATTACCCTTGGGAAAATAAAAAATAGCTGGCTAAAAAAATCATTTTTGAGAAAAAAAATGATTTTTCATTTTCACGTCTCTGCGTTTATAAATTTCTGTGAAGCACTAGGGGGTTCAAAGTGCTCACCACACATCTAGATAAGCTCCTTAAGGGGTCTAGTTTCCAAAATGGGGTCACTTGTGGGGGGTTTCCACTGTTTAGGCTCATCTGGGGCACTGCAAACGGAACATGACCCCCACCAACGTCTGCATTCCAAAACGTTATTACTTCCTTTCCAAGCCCTGCTGTGCGCCAAAACAGTTCCCCCCCCACATATTTGGTATCAGCGTACTCAGGACAAATTGGACAACAACTTTTGGGGTCCAATTTCCTTGTGAAAAATCAAAAATTTGGGACTAAAAAATCATTTTTGTGGAAAATTGTTTTTTTTTTTTTTTCACACCCAGGCATTATAAACTTTCGTGAAACACTTGGGGGTTCAAAGTGCTCACAGCGGATCTAGATAAGTTCCATAGGTGGTCTAGTTTCCAAAATGGTGTTACTTGTGGGGGTTTCCACTGTTTAGGCGCATCAGGGGCTCTCCAAACGCGACATGGTGTCCAATCTCAATTCCAGCCAATTTTGGTTTGAAAAAGTCAAACGGTGCTGCTTCCATTCCAAGCCCTGCCGTGCGCCCAAACAGTGGTCCCCCCCATATATGGGGTATCAGCATACTCAGGACAAATTGTACAACAACTTTTGTTGTCCAATTTCTCCTGTTACCCTTGTGAAAATAAAAAATTGGGGACTAAACGATCAGGTTTGTGGAAAAAATATGATTTTTTATTTTCACGCCCGGGCGTTATAAACTTCTGTGAAGCACTTGGGGCTTCAAAGTGCTCACCACACATCTAGATAAGTTCCTTAGGGGTCTAGTTTCCAAAATGGGGTCACTTGTGGGGGGTTTCCACTGTTTAGACACATCAGGGCCTCTACAAATGCGACATGGCGTCCAGCCAATTCCGCGTTGAAAAAGTCAAACGGAGCTCCTTCCCTTGCGACCTCTGCCGTGCGCCCAAAAAGTGGTTTACCCCAACATATGGGGTATCGGCATGCTCAGGACAAATTGCACAAAAACTTTTGGGGTCTTGTTACCCTTGGGAAAATAAAAATTGGGGTGAAAAGATCATTTTTGTGGAAAAAATATGATTTTTTATTTTCACGGCTCTACGTTATAAACTTGTGTGAATCACTTGGAGGTTCAAAGTGCTCACCACACATCTAGATAAGTTCCTTAGGGGTCTAGTTTCCAAAATGGGGTCACTTGTTGGGGGTTTCCACTGTTTAGGCACATCAGGGGCTCTCTAAACGCGACATGGCGTCCAGCCAATTCTGCGTTGAAAAAGTCAAACAGCGCTCCTTCCCTTGCGACCTCTGCCGTGCGCCCAAAAAGTGGTTTACCCCCACATATGGGGTATCAGCATGCTCAGGACAAATTGCACAAAAACTTTTGTGGTCTTATTACCCTTGGGAAATTAAAAATTGGGGTGAAAAGATCATTTTTGTGGAAAAAAATTTTTTTTTTTTTTTCACGGCTCTAGGTTATAAACTTGTGTGAAGCACTTGGAGGTTCAAAGTTCTCACCACACATCTAGATAAGTTCCTTAAGGGGTCTTGTATCCAAAATGGGGTCACTTGTGGGGTGTTTCCACTGTTTAGGCACATCAGGGCCTCTACAATCGCGACATGGCGTCCAGCCAATTCTGCGTTGAAAAAGTCAAACGGCGCTCCTTCCCTTGCGACCTCTGCCGTGCGCCCAAAAAGTGGTTTACCCCCACATATGGGGTATCGAAGTATTCAGAAGAAATTGCACAACAAATTTTGTGGTTAATTTTTTCTTTTAACACTTGTGAAAATAAAAAAACTTGGTTCCGAAGTAAAGCTTTTGCAAAAAAAGTTAAATGTCAATTTTTTCCTTCCACATTGCTTCAGCTCCTGTGAAGCACTTGAAGGGTTAATAAACTTCTTGAATGTGGTTTTGAGCACCTTGAGGGGTGCAGTTTTTAGAATGGTGTCACTTTTGGGTATTTTCTATCATATAGACCCCTCAAAGTGACTTCAAATGTGATGTGGTCCCTAAAAAAAAATGGTGTTGTAAAAATGAGAAATCGCTGGTCAACTTTTAACCCTTATAACTTCGTAACAAAAAAAAATTTTGGTCCCAAAATTGTGCTGATGTAAAGCAGACATGTGGGAAATGTTATTTATTAAGAAATTTGTGTGACATATCTCTCTGATTTAAGGGCATAAAAATTTAAAGTTTGAAAATTGTTAAATTTTCAAAATTTTCGCCATATTTCCGTTTTTTTCATAAATAAACACAAGTCATATCAAAGAAATTTTACCACTAACGTGAAGTACAATATGTCACGAGAAAACATTCTCAGAATCAGCTGGATTCGTTAAAGCGTTCCAGAGTTATAACCTCATAAAGTGACAGTGGTCAGAATTGTAAAAATTGGCCCGGTCATTAAGCTGCAAAATGGCTCTGTCCTTAAGGGGTTAAGAGATGTCGGAGAGACGCCACATATCAAAGATGAAAGAGCACAAAAAAAATAAAATCACCCCCAAACCTCCCTCCAAATCTGAACATCAGAAATCTAAACCTCCAGCACAGAACGCCCATCATCTCCCCCGCACAGTACGCCCATCATCTCCCCCCGCACAGAACGCCCATCATCTCCCCCCGTACAGAACGCCCATCATCTCCCCCCGTACAGAACGCCCATCATCTCCCCCCGCACAGAACGCCATCTCCCCCGCACAGAACGCCCATCTCCCCCGCACAGAACGCCCATCTCCCCCCGCACAGAACGCCCATCATCTCCCCCCGCACAGAACGCCCATCATCTCCCCCCGCACAGAACGCCCATCATCTCCCCGCACAGAACGCCATCAACTCCCGCACAGAACGCCCATCATCTCCCCCGCACAGAACGCCCATCATCTCCCCACACAGAACGCCCATCATCTCCCCCGCACAGAACGCCCATCATCTCCCCCCGCACAGAACGCCCATCATCTCCCCCCGCACAGAACGCCCATCATCTCCCCCGCACAGAACGCCCATCATCTCCCCCCGCACAGAACGCCCATCATCTCCCCCGAACATAACGCCCATCATCTCCCCCCGAACATAACGCCCATCATCTCCCAGTGACTAATGAGAGAGCTGCAGTGTAAAGCATGGGGGAGACTGAGCAGCAGCCCCAGTTCTGATGATTTCACTGATCGTGGCCAGGTACAGATAGAGAGCTGCAGTGTAAAGCATGGGCAGAGCCTTCAAGGGGAGGGATCAGGACTGTGTAGGTTAGTTTGTGCTATTGCTCTCTGTTATCATCCATTTCAGGATGGGGTGACAGGCAGGAAGAGCAGAGACTTCTCTGTCCCCCACGGTCCCTCATCACCTGTGTTAAAACCCTTCTATACGAGCCAATATTAGCCGCTGCTCTTATTACGCTCCAGGACTATTATAAACTGCAGACTTCATAGCTCGTGGCCGTTTATAGAGCTCTGCTGCCCCTGGTGCTCACAGGCTGGCATTACAACTGACGGAAAAACCAGAGAATCCTCAAGCAGACACTGGACCGGGGCAGGAATAATCCATCCTGCCTTTACAAAGGAAAGGATTCTCCATGACAAAGCGATGGCCTCCACATTACACAAAACGGACGAGGACCCTGAAAACAACGAGAGTACAGCACACAGAGGTGTGATCGGGCCCCGTGTAAGAGACACAGGGCCCAGTGATAGGGCCACATCTGCTATGCATGTACGACGTCCGGGGGGAGGCGGGAAAGTCCTGAAAGAATGGACCTCACAGAAAAAAAAAAATATATCACTGCAGGGGGTAGCGAGAACCAGATAGAAGAGGAGCGATGGAAGCAGCGGATGAGAGGAGCAGCGGACGAGAGGAGCAGACAAGAGGGGTAGAGGTGGAGCAGCGGACGAGAGGAGAAGCAGCGGACGAGAGGAGCAGACAAGAGGAGAAGCAGCGGATGAGAGGATCAGAGATAGAGGAGGAGCAGCAGACGAGAGGAGGAGCAGAGGTAGAGGAGACGCAGCGGACGAGAGGAGGAGCAGAGGTAGAGGAACGCAGCGGACGAGAGGAGGAGCAGAGGTAGAGGAGAAGCAGCGGACGAGAGGAGAAGCAGCGGACGAGATGAGCAGAGGTAGGAGGAGCAGCGGTAGAGGGAGCAGCGGACGAGAGGAGCAGAGGTAGAGGAGGAGCAGACAAGAGGGGTAGAGGTGGAGCAGTGGACGAGAGGAGAAGCAGCGGACGAGAGGAGCAGACAAGAGGAGAAGCAGCGGATGAGAGGATCAGAGATAGAGGAGGAGCAGCAGACGAGAGGAGGAGCAGAGGTAGAAGAGACGCAGCAGACGAGAGGAGGAGCAGAGGTAGAAGAGACGCAGCGGACGAGAGGAGGAGCAGAGGTAGAGGAGAAGCAGCGGACGAGAGGAGCAGCGGTAGAGGAGAAGCAGCGGACGAGAGGAGAACAGCGACGAGAGAGCAGAGGTAGAGGAGGAGCAGCGGTAGAGGGAGCAGCGGACGAGAGGAGCAGAGGTAGAGGAGGAGCAGCGGTAGAGGGAGCAGCGGAGAGGAGCAGAGGTAGAGGAGGAGCAGCGGTAGAGGAGGGGCAGCGGACGAGAGGAGCAGAGGTAGAGGAGGAGCAGCGGACGAGAGGGGCAGAGCAGAGCAGAGCCCCATTTCTTTCATCCTTCAGCATTGCGGCTCTGTGTGCATGTTATGACGGTAGCACTACATGGCGGAACAGCACTGACCTTTCAGGAGGGGCTGGAACGTGGGGATCTCCTGCAGCTTGATGACCTCGGGGTCTTTGCTCACGTTGCGGTGGGTCTGGGTGCCTGAGGCCACCACCACTATGTCATCCATTTTGGCTCTCTGTTTGGCCGGGGAAGGATTCGCTGTAAGAAGAATAGGAGACGAGAATCTCTACTGACCACGGAGTGACGGACAGTGTGACACCCCCGATGCAGAACACACCTAGTACAACCACTCACCAGAGGAGCTGACATCTCCATGCCGAACGTCCGGCTCAGAGCTCTGCTCCGCCCCCATGACTCCTAACGGTGAGAGGCCTCAGACTGCAACATAAAGAGAGAATATAGAGAGGATCAACTAGATTAGAATAGTGCTTGTTATGGGGACGCGCCATTATGGGGGATGCGCTGTTATGGGGATCTGTGGGCGACGCGCTGTTACGGGGGATCTGTGGATGATGCGCTGTTATGGGGGATCTGTGGGGAACGCACTGTTATGGGGGATCTGCGGGTGATAAACTGTTACGGGGGATCTGTGGATAATGCGCTGTTACGGGGGATCTGTGGATGACGCGCTGTTACGGGGATCTGTGGGGACGCGCTGTTACGGGGGATCTGGGACGCGCTGTATACGGGGGATCTGTGGGGACGCCTGTTCACGGGGGATCTTGCGGGGACAGCATTGTTTCGGTATCTAGGAGGACGCCACTGTTACGGGGGGATCTGTGGAGGACGCGCCTTTATGGGGGATCTGGGGAGGACGCCCTGTTATGGGGGATCTGTGGATGAGCCTGTTAGGGGGATCTGTGGATGACGGCTGTTACGGGGGATCTGTGGGACGCGCTGTTACGGGGGATCTGTGGGGGACGCCTGTTATGGGGGATCTGTGTGAGGACGCCTGTTAGGGGGGATCTGTGGATGATGCACTGTTAGGGGGATCTGTGGATGACGGCTGTTACGGGGGATCTGTGGGGGACGCGCTGTTACGGGGGATCTGTGGGGGACGCGCTGTTACGGGGGATCTGTGGGGACGCGCTGTTACGGGGATCTGTGGGGGACGCATTGTTACGGGGTATCTGGAGGACGCACTGTTACGGGGGGATCTGTGGAGGACGCGCTGTTATGGGGGATCTGTGGAGGACGCCCTGTTATGGGGGGGATCTGTGGATGATGCACTGTTAGGGGGATCTGTGGATGACGGGCTGTTACGGGGGATCTGTGGGGGACGCGCTGTTACGGGGATCTGTGGGGGACGCGCTGTTACGGGGGATCTGTGGGGGACGCGCTGTTACGGGGGATCTGTGGGGGACGCGCTGTTATGGGGGATCTGTGGGGGACGCGCTGTTACGGGGGATCTGTGGGGGACGCGCTGTTACGGGGGGATCTGTGGGGGACGCGCTGTTACGGGGGTCAGTGCAAGATTAGCGAACAGCACACAAGGAGTTGCTGGATGCACGCTCCGGCTCATGGATCACAATGAACCACAGTGTCCAAAATCAAGAAAAAGAGCAGCATCCATCCGGTGAAGAAAATACAAAATCTTTATTCTGCCATAAAAGGTAGCAACGTTTCGGCCATCTTTGTGAAAAAGGCCACAAAGATGGCCGAAACGTTGCTACCTTTTATGGCAGAATAAAGATTTTGTATTTTCTTCACCTGGATGGATGCTGCTCTTTTTCTTGATTTTGGGCGCTGTTACGGGGGATCTGTGGAGGACGCGCTGTTACGGGGGATCTGTGGAGGACGCGCTGTTACGGGGGATCTGTGGAGGACGCGCTGTTACGGGGGATCTGTGGAGGACGCGCTGTTACGGGGGATCTGTTGGAGACGCGCTGTTATAGGGATCTGTGGAGGACGCGCTGTTATGGGGGATCTGTGGAGGACGCGCTGTTATGGGGGGATCTGTGGAGGACGCGCTGTTATGGGGGGGATCTGTGGAGGACGCGCTGTTATGGGGGATCTGTGGAGGACGCGCTGTTATGGGGATCTGTGGAGGACGCACTGTTATGGGGGATCTGTGGATGACGCACTGTTGTGGATGACGGGCTGTTACGGGGGATCTGTGGGGGACGCGCTGTTACGGGGGATCTGTGGGAGAAGCGCTGTTACGGGGGATCTGTGGGAGACGCGCTGTTACGGGGGATCTGTGGGAGACGCGCTGTTACGGGGGATCTGTGGGGGACGCGCTGTTACGGGGGATCTGTGGGGGACGCGCTGTTACAGGGGGATCTGTGGGAGACGCGCTGTTACGGGGATCTGTGGGAGACGCGCTGTTACGGGGGATCTGTGGGAGACGCGCTGTTACGGGGGATCTGTGGGAGACGCGCTGTTATGGGGGATCTGTGGGGGACGCGCTGTTACGGGGGATCTGTGGGAGACGCGCTGTTACGGGGGATCTGTGGATGACGCACTGTTATGGGGATCTGTGGAGGACGCACTGTTATGGGGGATCTGTGGATGACGCTCTGTTATGGGGGATCTGTGGATGACGCGCTGTTATGGGGGATCTGTGGATGACGCACTGTTATGGGGATCTGTGGAGGACGCACTGTTATGGGGGATCTGTGGATGACGCACTGTTATGGGGGATCTGTGGATGACGCGCTGTTATGGGGGATCTGTGGATGACGCACTGTTATGGGGATCTGTGGAGGATGCACTGTTATGGGGGATCTGTGGATGACGCACTGTTATGGGGGATCTGTGGATGATGCACTGTTATGGGGATCTGTGGATGATGCACTGTTATGGGGATCTGTGGATGATGCACTGTTCTGGGGATCTGTGGATGACGCACTGTTATGGGGGATCTGTGGATGACGCACTGTTATGGGGGATCTGTGGATGACGCGCTGTTATGGGGGATCTGTGGATGATGCACTGTTATGGGGATCTGTGGATGATGCACTGTTATGGGGGATCTGTGGATGACGCACTGTTATGGGGGATCTGTGGATGACGCGCTGTTTATGGGGATCTGTGGAGGACGCGCTGTTATGGGGGATATGGGGATCTGTGGATGAGGCGCTGTTATGGGGGATCTGTGGAGGACGCGCTGTTATGGGGATCTGTAGAGGACGCGCTGTTATGGGGATCTGTAGAGGACGCGCTGTTATGGGGGATATGGGGATCTGTAGATGATGCACTGTTATGGGGGATCTGTGGATGACGCACTGTTATGGGGATCTGTGGATGACGCGCTGTTATGGGGGATCTGTGGATGACGCATGTTATGGGGGATCTGTGGAGGACGCGCTGTTATGGGGGATCTGTGGAGGACGCGCTGTTATGGGGATCTGTAGAGGACGCGCTGTTATGGGGATATGGGGATCTGTAGATGATGCACTGTTATGGGGGATCTGTGGATGACGCACTGTTATGGGGATCTGTAGAGGACGCGCTGTTATGGGGGATCTGTGGAGGACGCACTGTTATGGGGGATCTGTGGAGGACGCACTGTTATGGGGGATCTGTGGAGGACGCACTGTTATGGGGGATCTGTGGAGGACGCGCTGTTATGGGGGCTCCACACTGAGGAGACAATTCTCACGTGACCTCTCCTCCTCCCGTCACTGCCGCCGCTTCACACTCACGGTCTCGGTCTCTTCCTCCTCCGCTTCTATTCCTGCTCCCCGACATCAGACTGACTTCCCATCATCACAGAACATGTTGCCCCGGTAACACCCGCCACTTCCGCTTTCTGGGCGTCCACTATTTATATATCCGGGGTAAACTCCGCCCACTAGTGACGCAACGGTAACCCTGTGAGTGCTGGAGAGAAGTGCGATATCAGTGTAAATTATACCACTGCCCCCCTATAATAACACTATAATGTCACTGCCCCCTATAATAACACTATAATGTCACTGCCCCCCTATAATAACACTATAATGTCACTGCCCCCTATAATAACACTATAATGTCACTGCCCCTATAATAACACTATAATGTCACTGCCCCTCTATAATAACACTATAATGTCACTGCCCCCCTATAACACTATAATGTCACTGCCCCCCTATAATAACACTATAATGTCACTGCCCCCTATAATAACACTATAATGTCACTGCCCCCCTATAACACTATAATATCACTGCCCCCTATAACACTATAATGTCACTGCCCTCTATAATAACACTATAATGTCACTGCCCCCTATAACACTATAATGTCACTGCCCTCTATAATAACACTATAATGTCACTGCCCCCCTATAATAACACTATAATGTCACTGCCCCCTATAATAACACTATAATGTCACTGCCCCTCTATAATAACACTATAATGTCACTGCCCCTATATAATAACACTATAATGTCACTGCCCCTCTATAATAACACTATAATGTCACTGCCCCCCTATAATACTATGTCACTGCCCCCCTATAATAGCACTATAATGTCACTGCCCCTCTATAATAACACTATAATGTCACTGCCCCCTGACACTATAATGTCACTGCCCCCCTTATGTCACTATGTCACTGCCCCCCCTATAATAACACTATAATGTCACTGCCCCCTTATAATGACACTATGTCACTGCCCCCCCTATAATAACACTATAATGTCACTGCCCCCCCTATAATACTATGTCACTGCCCCCTATAATAACACTATAATGTCACTGCCCCCTATAATAACACTATGTCACTGCCCCCCTATAATAACACTATAATGTCACTGCCCCCTATAATAACACTATAATGTCACTGCCCCCTATAATAACACTATAATGTCACTGCCCCCCTATAATGACACTATAATGTCACTGCCCCTATAATGACACTATAATGTCACTGCCCCCTATAATAACACTATAATGTCACTGCCCCCTATAATGACACTATAATGTCACTGCCCCTATAATAACACTATAATGTCACTGCCCCCTATAATGACACTATAATGTCACTGCCCCCTATAATAACACTATAATGTCACTGCCCTCTATAATAACACTATAATGTCACTGCTCCCCCTATAATGCACTATAATGTCACTGCCCCCCTATAATGACACTATGTCACTGCCCCCCTATAATGACACTATAATGTCACTGCCCCCTATAATAACACTATAATGTCACTGCCCCCCTATAATACACTATAATGTCACTGCCCCCTATAATAACACTATATGTCACTGCCCCCTATAATAACCTATATGTCACTGCCCCCTATAATAACATATGTCACTGCCCCCTATAATAACACTATAATGTCACTGCCCCCTATAATAACACTATAATGTCACTGCCCCCTATAATAACACTATAATGTCACTGCCCCCTATAATAACACTAATGTCACTGCCCCCTATAATAACACTATAAGTCACTGCCCCTCTATAATAACACTATAATGTCACTGCCCCCTATAATAACACTATAATGTCACTGCCCCTATAATAACACTATAATGTCACTGCCCCTATAATAACACTATAATGTCACTGCCCCCTATAATAACACTATAATGTCACTGCCCCCTATAATAACACTATAATGTCACTGCCCCCTATAATAACACTATAATGTCACTGCCCCCTATAATAACACTATAATGTCACTGCCCCTATAATACACTATAATGTCACTGCCCCCTATAATACACTATGTCACTGCCCCCTATAATAACACTTTAATGTCACTGCCCCCCTATAATAACACTATGTCACTGCCCCTATAATAACACTATAATGTCACTGCCCCTATAATAACACTAATGTCACTGCCCCCTATAATAACACTATATGTCACTGCCCCATAATAACACTAATGTCACTGCCCCCTATAATAACACTATAATGTCACTGCCCCCCATAATAACACTATGTCACTGCCCCCTATAATACACTATATGTCACTGCCCCCTATAATAACACTAATGTCACTGCCCCTATAATAACACTAATGTCAC
>JARQOD010011351.1:0-23742 GCA_033576555.1 Oophaga sylvatica
GCTAGGGCAGATGTTTGTTACAGAGCGGCACTGCCAGACCCCCTGGACAGGCGGGGTCTGTTGTCCCGTACCAGAGACTGAGCATCAGGACCAAGGACTACAACACAGGCCCTCAGGACTTTGCAAGGGCCTTGGCTGAAGGGGCCTCAGGCACCCAGATTCAAGCGATTAGATTTTCTGCGAACTTCAGCCGCTACGGCCGTTGTGGGTTCGGCCGTAGCAAGCGTCAGGGAGAGAGCAGGAAGCCAGTGTTGAAATTGTCTCTTTTGTCCTCCTTCCATCCTTGTTCAATAAAAGTTATTTTCCCTGTTGGAGAGCTGCTGCATTCCTGGACACTTTATTTCCTGGACTGCTGAGACCCAAGGAAAAGAAGGTAACTTGTGGGAAAGAGATGTGTCGGTCCTGTCCATTTATGTATGTCACGATCGTGGTTTGTGGAACCACTGTGCCCCGAACCGGAGAGCCTGGAGAGGCGTGACTAAGCGATCACCTGACTATTCACTAGAGCCTCTGATGGTGAGGTTAGACTTGGCTCTCGATGAACGTCAGGTACCACTCGAGGGCAGACCAACGGTGGCTCAGCAGCTGGACCCGAAGGTCAGACTAGATGGAGCAGCAGACAGAGTTTGTGTCAGAGACAGAGTTTGTGTAAGAGTGCAGCTAGCAGGATTTGCTTCAGAGTGTAGCAGGCAGAATTGGCTTCAGAGTGCCGCAGGCAGAATTTGCTTCAGAGTGCAGCAAGTGGGATTTGCTTCAGAGTGCAGTAAGCAGGATTTGCTTCAAAGTGCAGCAAGTGGGATTTGCACTTAGAGTACCGCAGGCAGGATTCGTACTTAGAGTACTGCAGGCAGGATTTGTACTTGGAGTATAACAGGCAGGATTTGTACTTAGAGTACAGGAGGCAGGACCTACACTGGTATGCGACCTTACACAACATAGACTGAAACAGGAAGGTTGCTCAGGCACCTCCCCAGTGGAGAGGAAGCAATATATACATAATGCCTCAAAACCATTGGCTGGGGAGGAAATAGCAAGTGCATGCGCTGGCCCTTTAAGAGGGGGGAGCGTGCGTGCATGCCCTTAGAACATAGCCAGATGCCCGGCTGTAGGTGCTGCTGGGAGCATGCGGAGCATGAGTGGGAGAGGGACCAACTGCAGCACGGGTAAGTGAACTGACACGCCGGGAAGAGAGCGTGCTAACAATGTACAAGGGGCCGGGGGGAAGCTTGCTGACTATCTGCTCAATGGACTCTGTCTGTGTACTATGCTTTTAAATACTCGGCTACAACTACCCCCCGTGTCCCCTTGTTACAGCATTATGCTGTGCTGTGTTTGCCTGGTCTTTTACTATTCTATTATTGTAATTTATTGTAATGTATGTAACTGTGTGTTAGGAGTAGGGAAAGAGTTAAGTAACTGAGGGGCTGGGTCAGCAGCCTCCAAAGCAGACAGGAAGTCTCTGTCTGCAGTTCAGTAGCCCAGGCATGTTTGCCCTGGGTAGGTGTGCAGCAACAGCTGGGGCATTGCCAGACCCTAGGAGGGGATAGAATCTGTTGCCCTGGACTTAAGGATAACAACACAGGCCCCAGGACTCGTTAAGGGCCCCGCCAAAGGAATTTCAAGCTTCCAGATTCTGGCGTATGGACTACGCCTCTTTCGGCCTCCGTGGCCGTTGTGGGTACAGCCTTGGATGAAGCTAGGGAGAAAGCAGGAAGCCAGTGATGGTACTATATTCATCTCTGTTATTAAAGTTGTTCTCCCTCTTGAATTGCAAGTCGTGCCTAGGATTGTGTCTGACCTGTCTATTTCCTGGACAAGGTACCAGGGTGTACACTGTGGCTTTGTTGACTCGGCTGGGACTACCACCCTGGGTCACCTTGTTACACCTCTACACTGTGACAGCCCTTTGGATATTTGTAGACAGCTATTAAGTATCCTCTTAGCCTTCTTTTTTGGAAGCTAAATATTCACCAGATCCTTTAACCGTTCCTCGTAAGACATACTTTGCAGTCCGCTCACCATCCTGGTAGCTCTTCTCTGAACTTGCTCCAGTTTTTCCATGTATTTTTTAAAATTTGGTGCACAGAACTGGACACAGTATTTCAGATGAGGCCTGACCAAGGAGGAGTACAGGGGGATAATTACTTCATGTAATAATAATAATAATAATAATAATCTTTATTTATATAGCGCCATCATATTCCGCAGCGCTTTACAGTTTAACAGTTTCAAAACACAAGTCATAAGTAATAACGTTAACAATACAATAATTAAAGCAAAATAAGACGACCCTGCTCGTGAGAGCTTACAATCTACAATGAAGTGGGGAGATACAAAGTACAGGTGTGTATATACAATGGTGCATTTACAATGATGGTCCAGCCATCTTGAGGGAGTGAGGGATGGATGGAGATAGTGAATGGGCTACACACACACACTTACACATAGAATGACTTTGATTAGTGAATGTGATAGGCCGCTCTGAACAAATGTGTTTTGAGGGAGCGCCTGAAACCATGCAAATTGTGGATAGTCCTAATTTCTTGGGGTAGAGCATTCCAGAGGATTGGCGCAGCGCGGGAGAAGTTTTGGAGTCGGGAGTGGGAGGTACGGATTAGTGCAGAGGTTAGTCGAAAGTCGTTTGCAGAGCGCAGCAGTCGGTTAGGCTGATAGATAGAAATGAGGGAGGAGATGTAGGGGGGTGCTGCACTGTGGAGAGCTTTGTGGGTGAGAACAAGTACTTTGAATTGGATTCTATAATGAATGGGCAGCTAGTGTAAGGACTGGTGAAGAGCGGACGCGTCCGAGTACCGATTAGCCAGATGGATGACCCTGGCTGCTGCATTAAGGATGGACTGGAGAGGGGATAGTCGAGTAATGGGGAGGCCAAGTAATAGAGCATTGCAGTAGTCCAGGTGGGAGTGGATCAATGCTACAGTGAGGGTTTTTGTTGTTTCCATGGTGAGAAAAGGGCGGATTCTAGAGATGTTCTTTAGGTGTAGGCAGCAAGAGCGGGCAAGAGATTGTATATGGGAGGTGAAGGAGAGATTGGTGTCAAACATAACACCCAGACAGCGAGCCTGCTGCCGGGGTGTTATTATGGTGCCGCCCACGGAGAGGGAAATGTCAGATTTAGGGAGGTTAGTAGACGGCGGGAGCAGAAGAAGTTCAGTTTTGGAGAGGTTGAGTTTCAGATAGAGAGCGGACATGATGTTGGAGACTGCGGACAGACAGTCACTGGCGTTCTGTAGTACAGCAGGGGTAAGGTCGGGGGATGACGTGTATAGTTGTGTGTCATCAGCATAAAGATGGTACTGAAAGCCAAATCTGCTGATGGTCTGTCCAATTGTTCATGTGATCTAGACTCTATGCTTCACCTAATACATCCTAGAACTGTGTTTGCCTTTTTTGCTGCTGCATCACATTGTTGATTCATGTGCAATCTGTGATCTATTAGTATACCCAACGCTTTTTCACACATGCTGTTGCTTAGTTCTATTCCTCCCATTCTATAGATGTAATTTTTGCTTTTCTTGCCCAGATGTAGAATCTTGTATTTCTCTGTTAAATACCATTCAATTAGTTGCTGCCCATTGTTCAACCTTATCTAGATCCCTCTGAATCCTCTTTCTGTCTTGTCTAATGTTAGCTATCCCTCCTAGTTTTGCATCGCTTGCAAATTTCATTAGCTTACCTTCAGTTCGCTTATGACAGAAAAAGCCAGTCAGAAATAGAGATAAAAACACATGTAAAAAAAAATTCAATAAAAAATGCAATGAAAGAAACCACAGGTAGCCTAATTTAGCTTATGTGGAAATGCTAGAGAAAATTTGAAACATCAAAAACTCACCAAATACTCATCTTGGGAATGTAGCCTTATGCTCCAAAGCTGCGCTCATCATTCTACTGGTGGAGTCACTGCGTACATACATTACATTACTTGTCCTGTACTGATCCTGAGTTACATCCTGTATTATATTCCAGATCTGCACTCACTATTCTGCTGGTGGAGTCACTGTGTACATACATTACATTACTTATCCTGTACTGATCCTCAATTACATCCTGTATTATATTCCAGAGCTGCACTCACTATTCTGCTGGTGGAGTCACTGTGTACATACATTACATTACTTATCCTGTACTGATCCTGAGTTACATCCTGTATTATACTCCAGAGCTGCACTCACTATTCTGCTGGTGCAGTCACCGTGTACATACATTACATTACTTATCATGTACTGATCCTGAGTTACATCCTGTATTATATTCCAGAGCTGCACTCACTATTCTGCTGGTGGAGTCACTGTGTATATACATTACGTTACTTATCCTGTACTGATCCTGAGTTACATCCTGTATTATACTCCAGAGCTGCACTCACTATTCTGCTGGTGCAGTCACCGTGTACATACATTACATTACTTATCATGTACTGATCCTGAGTTACATCCTGTATTATACTCCAGAGCTGCACTCACTATTCTGCTGGTGGAGTCACTGTGTATATACATTACGTTACTTATCCTGTACTGATCCTGAGTTACATCCTGTATTATAAGGCCTCTTTCGCACTCCGGCATTTTTTTGTGTAACCGCATCCGGCGAAATGTAATGCCGGATGCGTTTTTTTTTGCATTGACTTGCATTAGCGCCGTATGGCGCCGCATGTCAGTGCGTTGTATGTGGTTTTGTCCGGATCCGGCGGAAATGTACATTCCGGCGGCCGGACAAAACGCAGCATGTAACGTTTTTTTTTTTTTGCCGGAGTCGCCTGATGTCTCCAGGCATCAGAAAACATCTGGCAAAAAAACGCAATCGGCGCGTCCGGTTTTCTGATGCGGCGCTGCGGCTAAATGCCGGGGGCGCCGTCAGGCGCACATCGGATGTGTGAAAGAGGCCTAAACCTGAGCTGCACTCACTATTCTGCTGGTGGAGTCACTGGGTACATACATTACATTACTTATCCTGTACTGATCCTGAGTTACATCCTGTATTATACTCCAGAGCTGCACTCACTATTCTGCTGGTGGAGTCACTGTGTACATACATTACATTACTTATCCTGTACTGATCCTGAGTTACATCCTGTATTATACTCCAGAGCTGTACTCACCATTCTGCTGGTGCAGTCACTGTGTACATACATTACATTACTTATCCTGTACTGATCCTGAGTTACATCCTGTATTATACCCCAGAGCTGCACTCACTATTCTGCTGGTGGAGTCACTTTGCACATACATTACATTACTGATCCTGTACTGATCCTGAGTTACGTCCTGTATTATGCCCCAGAGCTGCACTCACTATTCTGCTGGTGGAGTCACTGTGTACATACATTACATTACTTATCCTGCACTGATCCTGAGTTACATCCTGTATTATACCCCAGAGCTGCACTCACTACTCTGCCAGTGGAATCACTGTGTATTACATTACTTATTTACTTATTCTGTACTGATCCTGAGATTCATCCTGTATTATGGTGGCGTTACTGTGTACATACTTTGCTTCCTCAGTAAATACACTTCTATCTATCCTGCTCCCAACTTCCACATTTACCAGCCATTATGTGAGGACTGGACAGAAGGACTCTGGAGAGCAGATAATTGTCTACATAAGGAACTCTCATTGTAAAAAAGACAATTTATTGATCAGCAATCAATATGAAGAAGACCAGATGGAATCCCAATCCACACACAAAGGTCCCTGACTTATAGGGAAGATCACTTAAGGAGGTCATTTATTAAAGCTGACACAGAAAAGGACACAGCAGACTAATGGGCTTTTAACATCTACAGTTGTGTGAAAAAGTGTTTGCCCCTTCCTGATTTCCTATTGTTTTGCATATTTGCCACACTTAAATGTTTCAGATCACCAAACAAATGTAAATATTAGACAAAGATAACAGAAGTAAATATAAAATGCAGTTTTTAAATGAAGGTCTTTGTTATTAACATAAATATAAAATTAAAACATACATGGCCCTGTGTGAAAAAGTGATTGCACCCCCCTCCCTAAAAAATAAAGTAAGTGTGGTTAATCACATATTTGGGAAGCTGAGTTCAAATTCCCTAGCCACACCCAGGCCTGATTACTGCCACACCTGTTGTCAATCAAAAATCACTTAAATAAGACCTGCCTGACAAAGTGAAGTACTCCAAAAATCCATAAAAGCTAGACATCATGGCACGATCCAAAGAAATTCTGGAACAAATAAGAAACAAAGTAGTTGAGATTTTTCAATCTGGAAAAGGTTATAAAGCCATTTGTAAAGCTTTGGGACGCCAACAAACACAGTGAGAGCCATGATCCACAAATGGCAAAAAAAACATGGAACACTGGTGAACCTTCCAGGAGTGGCCGGCAGACTAAAATTACCTCAAGAGTGCAGAGACGACACATCCAAGAGGTCACAACAGACTTGGTTTACGAAAAACAAAATTAAGTCTTTGGAATGGCTTAGTCAAAGTCCTGACCTTAATTCGATTAAGATGCTATGGCATGACCTTAAAAAGGCGGTTTGTGTTCCAAAACATCCAATATAGCTGAATTATAAAAATTCTGCAAATATCATTGGGCCAAAATTACTCCAGTTCTTGGTGCTAAGGGTGGCCCAACCAGTTATTAGGTTTTGGGGGCAATCAATTTTTCACACAGGGCATTGTAGGTTTGGATTTTTTTTCCCTTAATAATAAAGACCTTAATTTAAAAACTACATCTTGTGTTTACTTGTGTTATCTTTGTCTATTTAAATTTGTTTGGTGATCTTAAACATTTAAGTGCGACAAACGTGCAAAAGAATAGGAAATCAGGAAGGGGGCAAACACTTTTTCACACAACTGTATAGAATATTTTACATATCTACTTTCAATTCTCAGAGATTAGTACATTCATGGCCAAATAGTTGTGACACAAATCTTTATTTTTGCCCAGTTTGCTTGCTTCAGTCTTTAGATCTTTTAGTAGGAAGTTTATTTGACTACTGAAGTACAGTTATTAGCATTTCATAAGTTTTTACAGTTTTTTTTATAATTCATCCAGTGTATGTAAAGACTCAATATTTACAGCATTGTTTCTTATTTTTGAAGGCTTCTGCCCTTCGTCTTCACGGTTGGATATCAGCTTCTGGGCCAAATCCTGACTGATGACCACTCAATCTTGTCTAATCAGGTCTTGGAGTTCATCACCATTTCTGTGCTTTTCGTTGTCCTCCTGTTTTTAGGATTGACCACAGGTTCTCAATGGAACAAAGATCTGGGGAAATTCCTGGCTATGGACCCAAAATGTCAACGTTTTGTTCAAAGAGCCACTTAGTTATCACTTTTGTCTTTTGGCATGGTCTCCATCATACTGGAAAAAGCATTGTTCATCACCCAAAAAAAAATTGCAATTCTATCATTATTTTGGGGGTTTTGTACCTACGATGTTCATTGCACACCAAAACTATCCTGATAACAACATTTCCCAGGTTAGAACGATTATAGTAATACTAAACTTGATACCATTTTGAGGTATATGTAGTGTTTAGATACTCTTTTTATTATTTTTAGGGACGTGTGCTGACTAAAAAATAATGCAGTTCTAGACTTTCAATTTTTTTTTCTTTTATTTTAAATTTTTTTAGATTTTAAAAAACTTTTTTACTTAATTGTTTAGTCCCCCTGGGGGACTTGAATTTACAATCGTTAGATCACTTGTTCTATATACTACAATACTAGAAAATGTTGCAGACTGAGCAAGGATCAGTATATTTCTTTAATTTAACCGCTGCCAGTTTTAACTTTACACTTTAGTTTTTTATTCCCTTCTTCCGAGAACCATAGCTTTATTTGTTCATGTCATTACCATATGAACACGTGTTCTTTTGGAGCTTGAGTTGCAATTTTAAATAACACCTTTCCCTTCACAATATAATTGTCATGATTCCACCACTTACGGTGTCCTAGGAATGCTGTGAATGATAGCTCTATCGCCCTATGGGATAAAGGGCTGACTGAGCTGTCAGGATTGTGAGTGACAGCTCTACCGCCCAATCTGATGCGGAGGTTGGGGTATGGTGATTGACAGCTCAGCTGTCCGATCTGGCTGGGCCTGTGGGGCCTTCTCTTATTCATACACTTTTTATTTTTTTCAGTCTATGAAGCTCTGTTTGAGGGCTTATTTTTTGTGGGGTGACCTGTGATTTTTCTTGGATCCAAAAAGTTGACAAAATTCCAGCACCTGGTGTAAAAATGTCATCTTTTAATTGAATAACAGTTAAAAATAAATGTAGACATGTGACACAGTCATGACCAGAGCCTACACGAAATTCAGGAGTGTCCATCCTAAATCATATGATTTATGATGGTTCTGTGTACCTGATATTCAATACGTAGGCTGCTAAACTGGTGAGCTGTATAACAGCCCATCTTTTTTCTTCTTTATCTAATTTTTATTGGTACCATTATGGGATACATATGATTTTTTGGTCAATTTTATTTATTTTTTTAAGAAGGGAGGTGACAAAAAACTTTTGATAAAGTGAGGTGGCAAAAAAATGTTTTTTACAATGTTTACAATTTGGGCTAAGTTTATATTTTGAAATATTGGACTTTAACAAAAGTGGTGATAAAGAAATAAGCTTTTTTTTCAAATTGGGTTAGGAGAAAGATTTGAACTTTAAATTTCGATTTTTTATTTGTTCTTTATATTTTGCACAAATAGGGTCGTGGCTCCCCCTTTTTGGCTGGGCATTTTGTATATATAGATTTCCACATAAAGGAACCTGAACAGTCTGGTCTGGGTCCTGCTCTGCCAAATTTACTTTGACATCTGGAGGTTAACTACAAGAATTAGGGACCATCCTGATTGGGTATGTGTAGCCCTGGTGTTAGGCACACGCAGTACCCTGGAGAATGTGTGGAGAGATAGCAGTTCAATGCTCAATACCCATTCACTCAACATACACTAGACACACCCTTAGGGTAGTGTAGTCACTTGTGAGGGAGTGGTCAGGGTGTATTCGTTGAGTGATTAGAGTAGTCAGTTTTCCTGTCTTCGGACAGAGCAGACGTGTGGAGTCTAGCTGGGACTAGGAGGGAGGAAGCAGTCCAGCCTGGTTCTGCAGCAGTTCAGCAAGTGGAGGCCAGTAAGGGCGAGATATAGATCACCTCAGCCTGGTCAGAGCTGTACCTCACTTGAAGACACTGATAAAGAAAGAAGAGCTTAGTACAGAAATACTTCAGTCACCTGTCTCAAGGACAGTGAAAGGTTCAGAGACGTGCTCCTGCCTAGTGGATAACTGAGAGTCTGGAACTAACTCTAAAGGAAGAGAAGAAGGGAGTGATTATATGACTTTTTGCAAGTGTGAGTGTTTATGCTACCAGCGAGGACAAGGCGAAAGGCACAGTGGAAAGATTATTTGAAAAGTGCTTTTGGATTGAAGAAGTCCTGCACATTGTAACCGGTCACTGGGGACCGAAGGATCACTATTAGCTTCAAGCATAGTGGTAAGAAAACCAGGGATTTACCGGACCTTAGGTCGCGGCAAACAGCCCAAATAGTCAGTACGTAACTGGGGTCAGGGGGAGTGAGGACCTTGCGTCTCTGCAGGACAAGATAGGAATTCAGCTCTCTCACAGGAAGGCTCCTACCACAAAACTGACTGGGCGGTACAGCTATGGAATAGCTGGAGTTATAGAGGGAACTACGCTTCAGGCTGGTTGTACTCATCGTGTTGAAAGTAAAGGAGGCCCCTAACTTGTCCAGCTGCTATCTCAAAATACATTCTCCTTGGATCAGCCTCCCTGGGACCTGCCTGAACATCTTACAAGTAAAGGTATGGAAAGACGCTGACCGTGTGAGACTGTGTTATTTATCTGCACCCGACTTCACTAACTTCATAGACTTTGAGGGACCAGTCCCACCTGTAGGGGACCCGACATCTAGCTGCCTCACCATCCCCTCAGAGATCTACAGCAGCGCTGGTATAAATTACCAGAAGACTACAGGTGGCGTCACGAACTGTATATAAATCTATCCCCTGTAAATATTCCCCCAACATACGCCAGACCGCCAGGGCCACAGACCGAGCCACTGCTACCTGTGACAATCCCCATAGACTTCCATGGGCTCGGCTCTGAGTACCCCATTGCCCTGGTAACCCACAATTGTGGTGGCGGGTCGAGACAAATTGGCGTCACGAACAGGATACGAAACTCGCAGAATTGCGAGCCCTGTGTGCCTATGGAGTTGTTTTTGTGAAAAGGACTGTATGCACTTTTGGCGCCAAAAATCGCCATCTTTGTCGCCATATTCGCGCCCTCAGGCGCTGGAGAAGAAGGTGGGCGTACCTTCGTGGGCGTGTACCCCCCTGTGGCGCGAAGAAAATGCCTACCCTCTCAAAGTGCTATTACAACATGCGATCCTGCCCTACAGCAAAGGAGGTCCGCCTCCTCTTCACCTTCCCTGCGAGGAGGAGGAGGAGACGCAAACCCAGCCTCCACGGAAGAGACCGGACGTCTCTGGAGGAAGAAGAAAGAATCTTCTGGAACATCATGGAAGCAGGACGTGTGCAGCCGAGCAGGGAAGCGGAGGAAGGCAGGCCCCGTGCCCCAGCCAAGCTGCCACCAGCACCGGAGTCATCCGTGGTCCTGCACCTGCAGCAGGCGTTGCTAGAAATTAAGGAAGAAAATGCACGCCTGAAGAAGATGGTCCAGCACCAACCTGGATTTGAAGAGATCGAGAGACGCCGGCGTACCCTGGAGCAGCGGAGGCTGTGGGACGCGGTGATCTCTCCCTTCGATGATCCCCTACGATTCGAGTTACCAAAACTTCTGCTGCCCAAGGCAAAGGAGCAACCGGAGGCTGCCCCCGAAAGTACCAATCCTGATCCCACCGGTGAAGCGGTGGAGGCGAAGGAGGTTGAGGAGGTACCGCCAGTTCCGGAACTCCCGCCCGGCCAGGAGGCCGCAGCAGATGATCGAACCCCGGCAGGGACACCGGAGGGGTCCTGTCCGTCGTTACCAGACGTCGACTGGGACGAGATGGCGCGCCTGGATGACGTCGCCTACACCGCCCAGTGGGAATATGAGTGGCAGCGTCGTGAGGAGAAGCAGAAACGCCAGCAGGAGGAAGAGCGGGAAGCTCAGCGGAACCGTCAGCGGCAACATGCAGAGCTGATCGCGGACAAGGAGAGTGTCCGGAGAGAGAAAGGTACCCTGAGGGAACCGCGGCGGCAGGGGTGTGTGACTGAGTTCCAGCTCCGGAAGGGCTGGGGCTTCATCCGTGAACCGGGCCTCTACCCAGGGGTCTTTGTTAGTCGCAGGGACGTAGAATCCCACCTACCGCAAGGTCATCCCGGGAGGGACTTAGTTAATGGAGACATTGTCACGTACACACGGCACTGGGGAATGAAGGGATGGTATGCCCTTAACGTCACCATCGTCCGTGACCCCGTCCCAGACGCAGGTAACGTCACCACTACCGCAGCGTCCCTGTCTCCAGCTCAAGCAGTATCTGGCCGTGCCCCAGCATCGCCCCCTACAGGTTCATCGCAAATGAAAGCAACATCTACATCGCAACATGCGACCCAGTTTCCATCGCAATCCATGACACGATCCATATCGTTAACTGTGACTCAGATTGAAACGCAATCGGTGTCTCGCAAGGAGAATGTACCCGTTGCGCCCCTAGAGGTTCACACAAGAACTGTGGCAACTCAAACCCCAATAGCAGGTCACGACTTGTTAGTCCTGGGATCTAGGGCCCATTGCATTGTTCCGGCCCCCGGGGTGGAAAATGTATTTGAAAATAATTAAACAGTAAAAAACGGTGAGATCCATAAAGGGTCTACCATAAGTAATGTTATAAAAAGTTTAAGAAGTTTGCCAATTTTTGCACAAGTTAAATGTGTATATAACGTATATATATATTTCTAACAGTAGAATGCCCGGCTGGGTAATCAGAAAAAGTTTTGCACTTTATTATTATTATAATGTGATATATAATATGTCTTCGTTTAACAATGGACTCAGAGGCTGAGGACTGTGCCAGCCCAGAACTGATTTGTATATAGTTGCGCTTCGGTGCTTTATCTTGGTTTTACATAAAACCATCACAACTACCTCTGAATACAAAAACCCGTGTGGTGTGGCACTGAGTGAGGTCTGCATTCGGATGTCCTGCAGCCCACCCAGGACCCACGTTGAAGGTTTGGTGCGGGTCCTTCACAAGAATACTGTGTATTTATTGAATGTTTTGATGCCTTAATACTTTTGTATTTTTCTATATTCAATGTTTTTTGTTTTGCAACGTTCAAGACATCCTTACCTCCCGGATGGGACGAATTAATGTTTAATGTTGATGTTTTCATGCATAAACAAAAATGTCTCTTTGTATTTTACAGCCCGGGAGTGCTGTCATTTACCATGGGGGAATGTGTAGCCCTGGTGTTAGGCACACGCAGTACCCTGGAGAATGTGTGGAGAGATAGCAGTTCAATGCTCAATACCCATTCACTCAACATACACTAGACACACCCTTAGGGTAGTGTAGTCACTTGTGAGGGAGTGGTCAGGGTGTATTCGTTGAGTGATTAGAGTAGTCAGTTTTCCTGTCTTCGGACAGAGCAGACGTGTGGAGTCTAGCTGGGACTAGGAGGGAGGAAGCAGTCCAGCCTGGTTCTGCAGCAGTTCAGCAAGTGGAGGCCAGTAAGGGCGAGATATAGATCACCTCAGCCTGGTCAGGCTGTACCTCACTTGAAGACATTGATAAAGAAAGAAGAGCTTAGTACAGAATTACTTCAGTCTCCTGTCTCAAGGACAGTGAAAGGTTCAGAGACGTGCTCCTGCCTAGTGGATAACTGAGAGTCTGGAACTAACTCTAAAGGAAGAGAAGAAGGGAGTGATTATATGACTTTTTGCAAGTGTGAGTGTTTATGCTACCAGCGAGGACAAGGCGAAAGGCACAGTGGAAAGATTATTTGAAAAGTGCTTTTGGATTGAAGAAGTCCTGCACATTGTAACCGGTCACTGGGGACCGAAGGATCACTATTAGCTTCAAGCATAGTGGTAAGAAAACCAGGGATTTACCGGACCTTAGGTCGCGGCAAACAGCCCCAAATAGTCAGTACGTAACTGGGGTCAGGGGGAGTGAGGACCTTGCGTCCTGCAGGACAAGATAGGAATTCAGCTCTCTCACAGGAAGGCTCCTACCACAAAACTGACTGGGCGGTACAGCTATGGAATAGCTGGAGTTATAGAGGGAACTACGCTTCAGGCTGGTTGTACTCATCGTGTTGAAAGTAAAGGAGGCCCCTAACTTGTCCAGCTGCTATCTCAAAATACATTCTCCTTGGATCAGCCTCCCTGGGACCTGCCTGAACATCTTACAAGTAAAGGTATGGAAAGACGCTGACCGTGTGAGACTGTGTTATTATCTGCACCCGACTTCACTAACTTCATAGACTTTGAGGGACCAGTCCCACCTGTAGGGGACCTGACATCTAGCTGCCTCACCATCCCCTCAGAGATCTACAGCAGCGCTGGTATAAATTACCAGAAGACTACAGGTGGCGTCACGAACTGTATATAAATCTATCCCCTGTAAATATTCCCCAACATACGCCAGACCGCCAGGGCCACAGACCGAGCCACTGCTACCTGTGACAATCCCCATAGACTTCCATGGGCTCGGCTCTGAGTACCCCATTGCCCTGGTAACCCACAATTGTGGTGGGCGGTCGAGACAGGTACACCTTGTCGCTATGGGATGGCTTTTACGCTTTTTTAATCAAAATAGTGTCAGCTAAGTACCCTAGTTTATATACATGTACTATTACTATAAATTTATTTACTTACTACAGAGTATTTTGCTTATTTATTTTAGGTTTTGTAAGTTTATATTTTGAAAGATTTTCAAAATGGGTGAAGAAAAAGGTTTGAACTTTTAATTAAATTTTTTTTTTAAATACTTAATAGTTTTAGTCCTCTTGGGGACCTGAAACAACAATCGGTCTCCTGTACTTTAGTATTGCAACATATTGTAAATTTGAGTAGAAAAAATTGTTCATAAGAGCTAAAAATGGTTAACATTACTCCATGCGCTGTCAGTGTGTGGTCTACTTACCACAAGTACAGCAAGATGGCACGGGTGGTACTTATGGCTGAGTCACTTAAAGCTACAGTCCACCAAAAGAGTCCACTGAGCCAACGGTTAGCAAGCACCACGGCCCCCTTGTACATAAAAACGGACAGGATGGATATAGCTGACACGATTTACCTCTGCTCCGTCGTTGCTGCACCCGAGGCAGACAGGGTCCAGAATCACAGGATTCAACAGGGATAACTTTTTATTGATGGGTGAAGGAAGTATTAAGAGGTAGAAAAAAAATACAGTTGCAACAGTTCAAATGACCTTCCCGCTCTCTCCCTAACGATGTCCACGGCCATACCCACAACAGCCACAGCAGCCGGAAGAGGAGGTAGTCCATATGCTGGAATCTGGATGCTTGAAGTCCATTTGGCGGGGCACTTACGTAGTCCTAGTGCCCGTTGTGCTGTCCAAAGGTCCGGGGCAGCACCCTTACCCCTCCTGGGTCCAGGTAGAAGTCTTTACCCCTCCTGTGGTTCAGGCGACAGTCTTTACCCTCCTGGGGTCCAGGCAGGGATACCAGCTGCAGCTGAGCATCTGCCCTGGGCAAACGTGCCCGGGCTCTGACTGGAAGCAGAACTTCCTGCCCATTTTCTGGCTGCTAGTCCAGCCCACCAAGTTATCCTTTCTTGGCCCTGCATCAAACGCATATAGAAACATTACAGGGTACAATGGTAACACAATTAAAACATTACAAACACAGCGCAACATTATTAAGTCGCACTAGTACATATATAACAGCAATGCACAGCACAATACAGTACAATACAAAACACATACATTTCAAAAAGGTCAGCAGGATCCCGTGTAGAAGGGAGGCAAACGAGGTTCCTCGCCACCTCCTTACAGACAGAAAGAAAAAAACGTTTCTGTGAATGCATCCTTGAACTTTGCAGAGTATGTGGACAAAATCTGCATTTAAATAGATAGGAACCACACAGAAAAATACACATAGATTTCCTGTGATTTCACAGAGATGAATAAGAGCTTGCATTGTAGAAAAAAAGGATTTATAGCGGCTATATTGTTATTTGAAATCTTACACAAATGTTAATAAAAACCCCTTCTAATATCTGCCGTTCCAGCTCTGCGTCCTTGGTCCTCTGTCTGATTACCTTGCTTAAGCAATGACATCATGTATACGTCATGTGATCAATGGAACCAATCAGAGGCACTTACAACACAATAAAAGGAAGGATCCAGCGCAACGAAATAGTGAAAAAAAACTGTGGTCCTTTACAGGGGTGGGATTCAAATTTTTAACAACGGGTTCTGTTGTTTGTGCGTCGGAAAACCACACCCATTTTAAGCCACACCCATTTAAAGCCACACCCATTTACACGCACCTTTTCCTCAAACATATAAGTAGGGGCGCAGTCAGTTGAAAAACAATAAATTGGAATGAGATCAGAACAGTGCACATTCTGGCCAGCGGCTATCCTGACCCGAGTGTGACAGCTGCAGATATTTCTATATATATATTTCTATGCATTCTGATTAAGAAGTCTCTTTCTAGTCTCATACTGAACTGAAGATTAAACTATAGTATTATGTAGCTGGGACTTACAGTTCTACCTTCTATCCAGAAATACAATATACAATAATTAGTGATGAGTGAACGTACTCGGATAAGGTGTTATCTGAGCATGCTCGGGTTCTAACCGAATGTCTTCTGCATGCTCGAAAAATATGTTCCAGTCCCCGCGGTTGCATGTCTCATGGCTGTTCGACACCCGCAACACATGCAGGGATTGCCTAACAAACAAGCACATTTGCTCATCAATAAAATATAATGTATTTATTTCTCCAAGGATAGGGTCACACGACCGTATTTTGTCTCATCCGAGAAAATCGTTCCGATAAGCTAATCACACTCTGATCGGAGTTTGATCAGAGTGTGCTCACAGCGTGCTCCGATTTTCGCGGATGTGGAGAAGGTGGAAATAAAAAGTTCCCCATCTTCATTCTGTAAAGCTGTGACAATCAGACTGCATTCAGATGTCATCCGAGTGCAGTCTGATTTTTTTTTCACTGACTCACTGATTTGCCTGGCTGAGTGCGATCCCAGAATCGGATGCAACTCGTGCGTGCTGCCATTTTTTCTTCTGACCAAAAATACGATTGTTTGGATCAGCCTAAAGTCGATACTACATAATATCTGAATAATAAACGTGTGTCTAATTTCTAGACAAATGGGGAGATGCTGGGACTTATACTAGTGATTGTATAATAGAACATATTTATTGTATTACCTGCAGTAATCTCTATAGATCAGATGCCAAATGCAATGCTGGGACTTACAGTTCCCCCACCACCACTGCATGTACAGTAACTAAGGTACGATATAGGTATTACTGTCATCTTTATAAAGTAGACCGTATAAAAAGCCGCAGGATGTAAATGTGACTCTATACACCTGGGTACATACAAGTGGATTGCAAGCTTCTCGGTAATAATGTCTAAGAAGGCACCAGGATCTGGGAGCTGGTGGTCTGTCTCCAGCTGGGGGGCTTTCTACAGCTGTGCCCTACAGACAGCTCTGAGCATAGACCTCAAGCTCTCCAGAGAAGAAGACAACGCAGGGGGCTAGAAGAACTGCTCTTCCATGGAGGCCTTACTACTCTGACCGGCGTCTATCTATCATAGATAGACGCCGTCAGACCACCTCAGTCCACACAGACACACTCCTCCAGCTCCACTCCAGGGCCCAGGCAGCGCCACAGCTCAGCTCACACAGTACCTCTCTCCTCTCCGGCTCCGCCTCGTGACTAAAGAAGATGGCCGCGCCGCTACCCAATCGCCGCACTGCAGAGATCAGTCCGCGGGGCCGGGCGGCGGTGTGTTGCGGCGCTGCAAGCTGGCTGCAAAATAGTACCGGACATGGCGTACCCAGGATCAAAACAGGGGGGGGCAAGCCAATGTCGCATCTTATACAGGTTATATCATATACACTGTACATTATCCTGCATATTAGGTATGAGCATTAGAACTGTTTGTATATTGTATAATACAGCATGTATGCGACACTACGCTGTACATACCATATATTATACATGGCAGTCGCGCTCATGTCAGGAGCGGTACCAGCAAGTCCGAGAATTGCAGTGCGATCCTCGCATGATTATACGGCCGTCTGTCTATGCCCTTGTTATAATAATACTGAAATATTAATCTATATATAAAGTATTAAGGAGCTCACAAGTAAAAAAAAAGCTCCCTACCTCCCCTGTCCCCCCCCACACCCCAACAGCCCATCATCTCACATGCACCCCTTAGTGTTCTTCCCACTGACCCCACAATACCCCCATCCTCTCACATGCACCCCTCAGTGCTCTGTTGCCCCTCCCCACTTCAGTCCCCATAATACCCCCATCCTCTTTCATTCAACCCATGACCTGTCCACCCTCCCTCCCAATACCCCCTCCTCTCACACAACCCCTGTGCGCTAGCCCCCACAATATCCCCATCCTCTCACATTAACCCCCCAGTGCCCTACCCCCACAATACCCCATACTCTTACATTCACCCCAGTGCCCTGTACCCCTCCCCCACAATACCCCATCCTCTCACATTAACGCCCCCCATACCCTAGCCCCCACAATACCCCCATCCTCTTACATTCACCCCAGTGCCCTGTACCCTCCCCCACAATGCCCCATTCTCTCACATTAACCCCCCCAGTGCCCTAGCCCCCACAATACCCCATCCCCCTTACATTCACCCCAGTGCCCTGTACCCCCCCCCACAATACCCCCATCCTCTCACATTAACCCCCCCAGTACCCTAGCCCCCACAATACCCCCATCCTCTTACATTCACCCCAGTGCCCGTACCCCTCCCCCACTGTACCCCCATCCTCTCACTTCCCCCACAGTGACCAGACATGCCTGAGCAGAATGAATTTAATAAATTCCACCCCCTCTTACCATGAAGCTTGCAGGCAGTGGCGAGGCGGAGCAGAAGTGTCCAGTGTCTGCACACAGGGGTCACTGGGACCCAGTGTGGCTGAGACAACCAGAGCCTGCACAACAGAAAGTGAAACTACAGCTGCTGCAGCCAGGAAGAAGCTCCTCTGGTGAGACAGCAGCTCCGTGCACTGCGCACACAGACAGGCCCTGCAACCTGTGGCAGAGGGAGCCGGCTTTTGTGCTGCTCTCTCCGCTCTCTTTCATTGTGTGCCCCTGCTTCTAGGGGGGCACCTGCCCCACAGTGGGTACACCCATGGTACCGGATCGCCGCTCTGATTCTCCCCGTTCGGGGAACCGCTGCTTTTTGAACAACCGGTTCCATAGAACCAGGAGAACCGGCTGAATCCCACCCCTGGTCCTTAATTCACTGAGAAACATGCTCAATAGAGGATAAAAAACAGCGGAAGAGTCATGAAATGCGATATCGACACGTTTCTGGTGACTAAGCACACATAATACGGTGAGCTGAACTTTGTTATATTTCACTTACAACACAATACTTTTTAGGCTAGTGATTGGCTGTAGTGGTGAGGTGCGGTATACACGACGGGGTCACTATGGCCGTGAATAAAATGATATTGGGACAAGAGGAAAGTAGAAAAAATTGGAGAATGCTGTGGAAAAGATAGCACCAGTAACATTTAGTTGTCGTAACTTGAGGTAGCAAGTGCTTCTTCCATTAAAGTTATGGGATAAAGGATTCAGAAAAGACAATTAGTGACTTTACGTTTACACAGTGTCCTAAAAAATTCTGTCATTTTGTAACATCCTCCGGTTAAAATATAAGGCCGGGCTTACGCCCTACGATCTGTGGGTAAAAGCTTGCCAATTGGTAAGACGGTTACCAATTGGCGATGTAATAGCCTGGTTAGATAGGCAGAGAGCACCTCAGATGAGCACTGAAACATAAATGAAAAGCTCATTCCAGGGCTGATAGGCTGCTACTGATCTCGGCAGCACATGTCCTGTTGACAAAAGGATGATGTGCTGCCGAGAATGATGATTTTTTTTTAAGCAAACCAAAAGATCGTTTCTCCCGATAATCAAGTGTTTTGCTCGTTTGTCAGATGTCCGGCAGCCTGTTTAGATGAACTTTATCATTTAGAGTTGAAGGGGTTAAGCTGAAGTGTATGGAGCTGATGAAGGTTCCTTCTCAAAGCTGCCCTTAAGGCATCCACGGGAAAACTAACGCTAAAGTACCGAAAAACAAAGAGCAGAGATAAAGGAGATGAGTGTTCTTTTACTGTTTTACCCTGCTAAATGTTATCGCACTCATGTGCAGGGAATAATTGTCCTCTTCAGCCCCGCGCCAGCGACTATCCTATAAGTAAACACAATAAGGAGCTCGCCCATCGCGGGCTTTGATGTCAGAGCAATGCGCATGTTTACAGTCACACGTGCGGATAAAAATCCAAGATTACTGCCCAGGACGGTTATGAATTCCTATTTTTCTTTTGGTGATATACACTATAGACAAGGAGAACTATTTATTAAAAGCTTTTCAACTTTACAGAATACACACTGGCTCTGATTCATCATTTGTTCTGTGTTTTTAGATCTTTTTTTGTCTTGTTTTTTATTTTTGCGCTGGTAGATTTTGTGCCAAATGGCTTGGACATTTTTCTTTCTGAATTGAGAAAATCGATGCCAAACTGATAGTAAAAAGGAGCACATAGACCAAATATAGGTGAAAATTGGATCCAGCACAATGATGAAGAACTGGTGTTTTTTTAGTAGCAATTAACTCCCCCCCCCCCCCCCCCCGAAAATCCCTTCAAAATGCTCCGTGCTCTTGGGGAAAGCCCTGTCGACACTCTGGGGCGGAATCCTAAAAACAAAGGAGGGGGAGTCCAAAATTTAACTCCCGGGATCCACTGTCCCCAACAAATTATCTTGGGGGGGGTCCCAAAAATTTGGGACTTTTAAACAAGGGTTTTGGTGGGCAAAAGCCCCCCCCACCGCGTTCGCCACGAGACCCTGCGAGCCTAGTTTTGTGACGAAACAGGTTCCCCGCGATATCCTGTGGGTGACACACGACGTCAGCCCCCCCGGGGGATCGTGATTGCGCTGAAGTCCGGGAATTTTTTTTTGATCTTGGTCTCCTGCGGCCACACGACACTGTGGGGGGACAGGGACCGCGTCACTGGTAACCAAGGTAAACATGGGGTTTCCGGGGCCCCCGGCGGCGCCTGGAAACCCGAGGGGGCGTGGTTCGCGCGCTGCTGCGGGGTGCTGGTAACCAAAAAAAAATTGGGTTTCCAGTTTTGCGCACCAAAAAAACCCATTGCCCTTGATTACCAGCCCCCCGCACCGCGGGGGATCCAACGACCTGCGGGAACAAGCACTTACCCCTTTTCGCGGTCCGACGTGCGAGTCTGCCGTTTTGGCACCCCGCGATCATGTGAGACAAACCCCGCCTGACAAGGGCATATTTTTCGGGATCGTGGGGGCCCCCCGCTAGTGGGGGGCCCAAAGGCCGGGGTCACCAAGCGTATTTCTTTCATCGGGAAAAAATAACCGATCTGCAAGGGGACACTGAAATTTTTTGATCTGAGTGTCATTTTAGTGAAACCAATTCCTTGCATGACAAAAACGCACACAGGTGCATAGTAAGGGGAATTTAATTTCCCATCTTTTCCATTGTTTTGGGCACGTATTCAGACACCAAGGGTCCATGTTTCACTGCCCCAATATAACAGCATGGACAAAATTTTTGAGAAGACCAAAAATTAATTTTTTCAAAGTCTAGCTTCACTTTTTTAATGGAAATTTGCATTACTCCCAAATTTTTAAAAAGAGTGACCCCAAAACAGAAAATTACTGCAAAGTCTATTTGGCTAGAAAATGAACTTTACCCCAAAAACATTTCAAATCTTTGCAGCCCTCCTTAAAAGGCCCACTAACCCTTTTAGTGATTGCCCCTTAAACACAGGGGGGGGTGTTGTGAGGACATGGGAGACAATCTGTCATGAAAAAATAAGAATGACCCCCGGACATTTTAAAAAAGGGGCTGGGTTTGGGCATCATTGTTTCTCTTCTGAAAACCTGGTTTCTCAAAAAAAACACGGCCATCTTGCAATCAAAAAATGGCCAAAAGGGAAAAAGGAAGCACTAGAAAAAGCCCCTTTCCCAACAATTTTTCGTTCATAAAGAATTCAAAAGAGATTCCATTTTTCCAAAAAAGGCTTCGGGGCCCCCCAAAAAAAACCCCAAGCGCCAGGACCGTTTAAAGTGCGCGCGGGATCGGGTTCCAGCATGCAGAGTTGCTCGGGAAAGGGGGACGGGAGGTGTGATGCTCGACGCACTGTGAGGCGGAACCTTGGAGAAGGGCCGGCTCAAGGGGGGCAGCAAAGAACCTTTTCTCTCCAAAAAACAACATCATTGCAACGTTTTTTTGAAAAGGGGGAAGGGGGGACCGGACTGGGAAAGTTTTTTCTCGTAAAATCCCCTTTTTGATTTTTTTGGGACACAAGAAAAGCCCTTCGGAGAAAAAAGGGTGAGCGCTACCACCATCTGCTCAGCCAACGTTAACACCTAAACCCATTTTGGGGGGGGTTCTTTCAGCCAAGGGAACGGGGCTCTCACATGCCGAATAGGCTTTAGAAAACAAAACGCAGCCTGCACTCCCCCTGGGGAAAAAAAAATCGGGCCGGTGGAATCTGAAAAACAAAGTTACCATTTGGGGGAAATTAAAACAATTTTTTTGCGAAACCCCAATGTTTTTGGCCCCTTTTCAGCATTTTTTAAACAGACTTTTTCGGGGCACCCCTTTTTGGGACACTAAAAAAACCCACTTAAAAAACGCTGAACCCTTTTTTTTAAAATTTTTTTTTTCACTTTGCTGAGGTTTTTTGGGGTTTTTTTTTTTGTGTTTTTTCTTTTCTCTTCGGGAAAAATTTTAAAAAATTTTGGGTTTTGGAAAAAAAAAAAAAGAGTTGTCATTTTTTTTAGTCTGATATCACCCAAATCTGCTCCCAAATGACACATCAAATCAAAATTTCTGCAAAAAAAATCTTTAGAAAAAAACCTTAAAAAAAAATTTCAAAAAAATAAAAAATCCTTAAAAACTCCCCGAAAGTTCTCTAAAATATTCTATTCTCAAATAGCAAAATTTTCCTTACCAAAAAAAAAAATTCAAAGGGAAAAGGTGGGAGAAAGGAATTTATAAAAAACCGCCCCAATCAAAAATCCATTGGTATGGTTGGGCACAAGGGCGGGGGGAAAGGGGGAGGTGGAAATCAAGTTTTCCCTCCCAAAAGAACCCTAAAAAGAATACCTACATTACAGGGAGTTTGTCCCCCTAAATCTAGCACAATTTTGGCGCCCCACGCTCAACGTAAATTTTTTAAAAATAAAAAATAAAAAAAAAAAAAAAAAAAAAAAAAAAAAAAAAAAAAAAAAAAAAAAAAAAAAAAAAAAAAAAAAAAAAAAAAAAAAAAACCCAAAAATTTAAAAAAAAAAAATTAAAAAAAGGGGAAAGGGTGCAAGAAAAACCCCCCCCTTTCCCCCTATCACTAAGGGCCTTTTACGTGTTTTTCCCACAAAAATAGTTCCCTCAGGGGAAAAAAGAATTGTTGTTTTCCCTTCTGGAAGGGGGGTTAGGGTAATCCTCAAAGACATCAGCATGAAAAAACTTATTTGAACACCCCAAACCCGCTGGAAAAATTTAAAAACCCCAAAATTTGCCCCCCCGATTGACAAAACATTGGGTTTCCACAAACGCATTTACTCGGGCTAAATTTCAAAATTTTTTAAGTTTTTTTTTTTAAAACAAATATCCCCTCTAAAATGTCACCTAGTAGCATGACTAAAACCCTTGCTTTTTTCCCCTTTTTTCAAGCGCCAAAGTTTTGTAAAAAGGGGGTCAATCTAAATTTTTTGTCAATGGGGGGTCCCAAAATTTCAAACCTCATGCTATCAAGGCCCCAATCATTACCCGAACTTTTTTTCCAGAATTTGATTGCTTTTTTTTCTGTTTTTTCCACCCATTTTTGGGTGGTTTTATTTTTTTAAACCATTGTGGGTGCTTTGCCCCTGCTTTTTAGCGACATGCTTTCCCTGGTTTTTTGGGCGTAATTTTAGCTTCACCCCATGAAAAAAGGGCTGGATAAAATTTTTATATTGGTACCTGGGAAAAAGTACTGGTCAGTGGGGGCCCAAACGGCATGGCCAAGGGGAAAAATGAACCCCCGGAACATATTTTCAAAAATTTCCCCGAAATTTTTTTTTTTTGATAAAAGAAAAAAATATTGCCCCGGGGGTTTCTCCAACCTATAGGTTCTTCCTTTCAAATTCTTTTGTGAATCAATGGCAGGGGGGCCCTTTTTTTCTTTCCCCCCCAACATCAAAGGAAATGCGGCAGTAGATGGTTAGTGACTAAAAAGATCTTTTGTAAAAAGAAACTTTCATTGGAATTTCCCTTTATCAACCGTGTTTTCCCCCAAAAATTTTTTTATTGCTTTGCAGAAATGAAATTTTTTGTTTTTGTTTTAATTTTTTTGGGAATTATACAGTGTTTTTAAAACAAAAACTGAAAATTTTTTTGAAATTTTTTAAAAAAGTAAATTTGCATACTTCGGACTAAAACTTTTGGGGGTCAAGAAAAGTTTGGGGGGCCCCATAAAGTGTGCAATTGGGG
>JARQOD010011352.1:0-23740 GCA_033576555.1 Oophaga sylvatica
GTATGGTCGGGTTTTGGCCAACGAAACCCGACTTTGGCGAAAATCGGCGACTTTTGAATCTGACCGACCTGTTTCGCTCAACTCTAATCAGCACCTTGGCCCCCACTGTTCAGAAATGACCCCTCAGAATGGAGCACTGGCCACACATGTGAATCATAGTTCTACTCTTCATTGCACTACTGCATACCTCCCAACCGTCCCGATTTGGCCGGGACAGTCCCGATTCTGACCCCCTCCTCCCGCTGTCCCATCCCGCAGTGAGCTGAGCCGCCACGCCCCCCATACACCCTATAGTTGCCTTCCAGCGCTGCACTTTAGCTTCTCACAGCAGAGCAATGACCTGCTGCTGAGCTTCCTACTCTGTGCACACAGGACCTGTGATGAGGTCACAGGAGGGGAGGAGTTGGGTGTCACATGGCCAGGCTCGTGTACAAGTCTGCTGTGCTGGTTGTCATGGGTGCTGGCTGCAGTGGCTGAGGGTAAGTTTATGTGAGGGGTCAGGAGGGATTTACAGTGTGGATGTCGCAGAGTCGTGTGTGTACGAGGTGTATAGAGCAGAGCCGTGTGTGAAAAGTGTATGGAGCGTAGCCGTGTGTGTACGAGGTGTACGGAGCGGAGCCGTGTGTGTATGAGGTGTATGGAGCAGAGCTGTGTGTGTACGAGGTGGCTGTAGCAGTGCAGTGTGTGTACGGAGCGGAGCCGCTCATCTCTGTACACACAGGGCTCTGTGCTTGAGCCGTGTGTGTACGGAGCAGAACCGTATGTGTACGGGGTGTAGAGAAGTGGAGCCACGTGTGTACGAGGTGTACGGAGCGGAACCGCATGTGTGCGAGGTGTATGGAGCGGAGCTGTGTGTGTACGAGGTGGCTGTAGCAGTACAGTGTGTGTACGGAGCTGAGCCGCTCATCTCCATACACACAGGGCTCCGTGCTTGAGCCGTGTGTGTACGGAGCAGAACCGTGTGTGTACGGGGTGTAGAGAAGTGGAGCCGTGTGTGTACGAGGTGTACGGAGCGGAACCGCATGTGTGCGAGGTGTATGGAGCGGAGCTGTGTGTGTACGAGGTGGCTGTAGCAGTACAGTGTGTGCACGGAGCTGAGCCGCTCATCTCCGTACACACAGGGCTCCGTGTACAAGGTTTACGGAGCGTGGCTGCGTATGTACGAGGTTTACGGAGTGAAGCCGTGTGTGTACTGAGTGGAGCCATGTGTGCGCGAGGTGTACGGAGTGGAGCCGTGTACGGAGCGGAGCCGTGTGTGCGCGAGGTGTACAGAGGGGAACCGTGTGTGTATGAGGTGTGCGGAGCCGTGCATGTACAAGGTGTATGGTGGGGAGCATTCATACCTCCCAACAGTCCCGATTTTGAGAGAGGGTCTGCCCCGCTGTCCCGGCTGGCAGCTTACTTTCCCCGTGGACAAAGGAGTACACGGCGGAGCCCCGAGGAGCACTTTAAAACTCTGCTCTTTCTTTCTTTTCCTCAGTACCAGTCAGTGTGCGCACAGTACCAGCCACTGATCCCATAATGCCAGCCACTGTGCCCTCAGTACCAGTCCTGTGATCAGCAGGGCTAAATGGGTGTAGTTGGGGCGTGGACATGGGTGTGATTAGTTGTGAAATGGGTGTGGTCATGGGGCGTGGCCTAAAATTTGCCACGGCGCGCTGAGCGCGCCGCAACCTCCATCCCTCTTTCCCATCTTCAAAAGTTGGGAGGTATGCTACTGGAGAAAGTGCAGCACTCCATTATGTCCAGAGTCCAGCAGTCCCATAGAGAATGAATTGAGAAATGGCAAAACACAACAAAACCAGAGTCCACTCCTCAACATCAGTGAGGAGCCCAGCAATTGGAGCCCCACCAATCACCAAGTGGGTGGGCCATAAGCTTCAATGCTTGGAAATAACCCTTTAATGTGCAGTAGTTCCACTCTAGCTATGTCTTCTGTTACTAAGCAACAGTTAAATACAATAAAGAAGTGACAAGAATATGAATGAAACATATAATGCAGCCTAACAATGATTTTAGGAGGTAAAATAGGTAATAACCACTTTGTTTGACGTAGTGAGTCCCTAGAGTTTGTAGCAATAAGTAAGCAGAGCAGACATACATAATGTAATGTGAAGAAACTATATATACACACACTACATAGCGTGCACTGACCGCAGCAGGGAACACAACCGCGGGCCAGACATACTCACAGGGAAGTGCCGGTATAATAGTGTGCCCCAGCTGGCCTGAACTGGGCTGTGTTTCTGAGCTCCTCAGCCTGTCCGCCTTCCCACTTCAGCACCGCCCTCCTCCTCAGCACCGCCCCCCTCAGGCTGTCCGCCTTCCCACATATGTAACGTCCCCTCCTCAGCCTGTCCGCCTTCCCACATATGTACCGTCCTCCTCCTCAGCCTGTCCGCCTTCCCACATATGTACCGTCCTCCTCCTCAGCCTGTCCGCCTTCCCACATATGTACCGCCCTCCTCCTCAGCCTGTCCACCTTCCCACATATGTAACGTCCTCCTCCTCAGCCTGTCCGCCTTCCCACATATGTACCGCCTTCCTCCTCAAGCTGTCCGCCTTCTCACCTCAGCACCGCCCTCCTCAGCCTTTCCGCCCTCCTCCTCAGCCTGTCCGCCTTCCCACTTCAGCACCGCCCTCCTCCTCAGACTGTCCGCCTTCTCACCTCAGCACCGCCCTCCTCAGCCTGTCCGCCTTCCCACCTCAGCGCCGCCCTCCTCCTCAGCCTTTCCGCCCTCCTCCTCAGCCTGTCCGCCTTCCCACTTCAGCACCGACCTCCTCCTCAGACTGTCCGCCTTCCCACATATGTACCGCCCTCCTCAAGCTGTCCGCCTTCCCACCTCAGCACCGCCCTCCTCAGCCTGTCCGCCTTCCCACCTCAGCACCGCCCTCCTCAGCCTGTCTGCCTTCTCACCTCAGCACCGCCCTCCTCCTCAGGCTGTCCGCCTTCTCACCTCAGCACCGCCTGTCCGCCTTCCCACATATGTACCGCCCTCCTCAAGCTGTCCGCCTTCCCACCTCAGCACCGCCCTCCTCAGCCTGTCCGCCTTCCACCTCAGCAACCGCCCTCCTCAGCCTGTCTGCCTTCCCACTTCAGCACCGCCCTCCTCCTCAGACTGTCCGCCTTCTCACCTCAGCACCGCCTGTCCGCCTTCCCACATATGTACCGCCCTCCTCAAGCTGTCCGCCTTCCCACCTCAGCACCGCCCTCCTCAGCCTGTCCGCCTTCCCACCTCAGCACCGCCCTCCTCAGCCTGTCTGCCTTCTCACCTCAGCACCGCCCTCCTCCTCAGGCTGTCCGCCTTCCCACATATGTACCGCCCTCCTCAAGCTGTCCGCCTTCCCACCTCAGCACCGCCCTCCTCAGCCTGTCCGCCTTCCCACCTCAGCACCGCCCTCCTCAGCCTGTCCGCCTTCTCACCTCAGCACCACCCTCCTCCTCAGCCTGTCCGCCTTCTCACCTCAGCACCGCCCTCCTCAGCCTGTCCGCCTTCCCACCTCAGCACCGCCCTCCTCAGCCTGTCCGCCTTCCCACCTCAGCACCGCCCTCCTCAGCCTGTCCGCCTTCCCACCTCAGCACCGCCCTCCTCATCCTGTCCGCCTTCCCACCTCAGCGCCGCCCTCCTCCTCAGCCTGTCTGCCCTCCTCCTCAGCCTGTCCGCCTTCCCACCTCAGCACCGACCTCCTCCTCAGCCTGTCCGCCTTCCCACCTCAGCACCGCCCTCCTCCTCAGCCTGTCTGCCCTCCTGCCTCAGTACCGCCCTCCTCCTCATCCTGTCCGCCTTCCCACCTCAGCGCCGCCCTCCTCCTCAGCCTGTCCGCCCTCCTCCTCAGCCTTTCCGCCCTCCTCCTCAGCCTGTCCGCCTTCCCACTTCAGCACCGACCTCCTCCTCAGACTGTCCGCCTTCCCACATATGTACCGCCCTCCTCAAGCTGTCCGCCTTCCCACCTCAGCACCGCCCTCCTCAGCCTGTCCGCCTTCCCACCTCAGCACCGCCCTCCTCAGCCTGTCTGCCTTCTCACCTCAGCACCGCCCTCCTCCTCAGGCTGTCCGCCTTCCCACATATGTACCGCCCTCCTCAAGCTGTCCGCCTTCCCACCTCAGCACCGCCCTCCTCAGCCTGTCCGCCTTCCCACCTCAGCACCGCCCTCCTCAGCCTGTCCGCCTTCTCACCTCAGCACCACCCTCCTCCTCAGCCTGTCCGCCTTCTCACCTCAGCACCGCCCTCCTCAGCCTGTCCGCCTTCCCACCTCAGCACCGCCCTCCTCAGCCTGTCCGCCTTCCCACCTCAGCACCGCCCTCCTCAGCCTGTCCGCCTTCCCACCTCAGCACCGCCCTCCTCATCCTGTCCGCCTTCCCACCTCAGCGCCGCCCTCCTCCTCAGCCTGTCTGCCTCCTCCTCAGCCTGTCCGCCTTCCCACCTCAGCACCGACCTCCTCCTCAGCCTGTCCGCCTTCCCACCTCAGCACCGCCCTCCTCCTCAGCCTGTCTGCCCTCCTGCCTCAGTACCGCCCTCCTCCTCATCCTGTCCGCCTTCCCACCTCAGCGCCGCCCTCCTCCTCAGCCTGTCTGCCCTCCTCCTCAGCCTGTCCGCCTTCCCACCTCAGCACCGACCTCCTCCTCAGCCTGTCCGCCTTCCCACCTCAGCACCGCCCTCCTCCTCAGCCTGTCTGCCCTCCTGCCTCAGTACCGCCCTCCTCCTCAGCCTGTCCGCCTTCTCACCTCAGCATCGCCCTCCTCCTCAGCCTGTCCGCCTTCTCACCTCAGCACCGCCCTCCTCCTCAGCCTTTCGGCCCTACTGCCTCAGTACCACCCTCCTCCTCAGCCTTTCCGCCTTCTCACCTCACCACCGCCCTTCTCCCCAGACTGTCCGCCTTCCCACCTCAGCACCGTCCTCCTCCTCAGCCTGTCCACCTTCCCACCTCATCTCCGCCCTCCTCCTCAGCCTGTCTGCCTTCCCACCTCAGCACTGCCCTCCTCCTCAGCCTGTCTGCCTTCCCACCTCAGTACCGCCCTCCTCCTCAGCCTGTCTGCCTTCCCACCTCAGTACCGCCCTCCTCCTCAGCCTGTCCGCCTTCCCACCTCAGTACTGCCCTCCTCCTCAGCCTGTCCGCCCTCCTCCTCAGCCTGTCTGCCTTCCCACCTCAGTACTGCCCTCATTCTCAGCCTGTCTGCCTTTCCACCTCAGTACCGCCCTCCTCCTCAGCCTGTCCGCCTTCCCACATATGTACGCCCTCCTCAAGCTGTCCGCCTTCCCACCTCAGCACCGCCCTCCTCAGCCTGTCCGCCTTCCCACCTCAGCACCGCCCTCCTCAGCCTGTCCGCCTTCTCACCTCAGCACCACCCTCCTCCTCAGCCTGTCCGCCTTCTCACCTCAGCACCGCCCTCCTCAGCCTGTCCGCCTTCCCACCTCAGCACCGCCCTCCTCAGCCTGTCCGCCTTCCCACCTCAGCACTGCCCTCATTCTCAGCCTGTCTGCCTTTTCACCTCAGCACCGCCCTCCTCCTCAGGCTGTCCGCCTTCCCACATATGTACCGCCCTCCTCAAGCTGTCCGCCTTCCCACCTCAGCACCGCCCTCCTCAGCCTGTCCGCCTTCCCACCTCAGCACCGCCCTCCTCAGCCTGTCCGCCTTCTCACCTCAGCACCACCCTCCTCAGCCTGTCCGCCTTCTCACCTCAGCACCGCCCTCCTCAGCCTGTCCGCCTTCCCACCTCAGCACCGCCCTCCTCAGCCTGTCCGCCTTCCCACCTCAGCACCGCCCTCCTCAGCCTGTCCTCCCTCCTCCTCAGCCTGTCCGCCTAACAGAGGCTGGATAGACATCTGTCTGGGATGATTTAGAGAATCCTGCTTTGAGCAGGGGTTGGACCAGAAGGCCCAGGAGGTCCCTTCCAACTCTACCATTCTATGATTCTATGATTCTGCCTCAGTTACCGCCCTCCTCCTCAGCATGTCCGCCTTCTCACCTCAGTATCGCCCTCCTCCTCAGCCTATCCGCCCTCCTGCCTCAGTACCGCCCTCCTCCTCAACCTGTCCGCCTTCTCACCTCACCACCGCCCTTCTCCCCAGACTGTCCGCCTTCCCACCTCAGCACCGTCCTCCTCCTCAGCCTGTCCACCTTCCCACCCTCATCCCGCCCTCCTCCTCAGCCTGTCTGCCTTCCACCTCAGTACTGCCCTCCTCCTCAGCCTGTCTGCCTTCCCACCTCAGTACCGCCCTCCTCCTCAGCCTGTCTTCCTTCCCACCTCAGTACCGCCCTCCTCCTCAGCCTGTCCGCCTTCCACCTCAGTACTGCCCTCCTCCTCAGCCTGTCCGCCTCCTCCTCAGCCTGTCTGCCTTCCCACCTCAGTACGCCCTCATTCTCAGCCTGTCCGCCTTCCACCTCATACCGCCCTCCTCCTCAGCCTGTCCGCCTTCCCCCTCAGCACCGCCCTCCTCCTCAGCCTGTCCGCCTTCCCACCTCAGTACTGCCCTCCTCCTCACCTGTCCGCCCCCTCCTCGCCCTTCCACCTTCTCCCTTCACCTGTCCGCCCTCCTCCTCAGCCTGTCCACCTTCCCACCTCAGCGCCGCCCTCCTCCTCAGCCTGTCCGCCTTCCACCTCAGCACCGCCCTCCTCCTCAGCCTCTCCGCCTTCCCGCCTCAGTCACGCCCTCCTCCTCAGCCTGTCCGCCTTCTCACCTCACGCCGCCCTTCCTCCTCAGCCTGTCCGCCTCCCCTCAGCCTGTCTGCCTTCCCCACCTCAGTACTGCCCTCATTCTCAGCCTGTCTGCCTTTCCACCTCAGTACCGCCCTCCTCCTCAGCCTGTCCGCCTTCCCACCTCAGCCCGCCCTCCTCCTCAGCCTGTCTGCCCTCCTGCCTCGTAACGCCCTCCTCCTCAGCTGTCCGCCTTCTCACCCAGCATCGCCCTCCTCCTCAGCCTTCTGCCTTCTCACCTCAGCACCGCCCTCCTCCTCAGCCTTTCGGCCTTACTGCCTCAGTACCACCCTCCTCCTCAGCCTGTCCGCCTTCTCACCTCACCACCGCCCTTCTCCCAGACTGTCAGCCTTCCACCTCAGCACCGTCCTCCTCCTCAGCCTGTCCACTTCCCACCTCATCTCCGCCCTCCTCCTCAGCCTGTCTGCCTTCCCACCTCAGCACTGCCCTCCTCCTCAGCCTGTCTGCCTTCCCCCTCAGTACCGCCCTCCTCCTCACCTGTCTGCCTTCCACCTCAGTACCGCCCTCCTCCTCAGCCTGTCCGCCTTCCACCTCAGTACTGCTCTCCTCCTCAGCCTGTCCGCCTTCCCACCTCAGCACCACCCTCCTCCTCAGCCTTCCGCCCTCCTGCATCAGTACCGCCCTCCTCCTCAGCCTGTCCGCCTTCTCACCTCAGCACCGCCCTCCTCCTCAGCCTGTCCGCCTTCCCACCTCAGCATCGCCCTCCTCTCAGCCTGTCCGCCTTCCACCTCAGCACTGCCTTCCTCAGCCTGTCCGCCCTCCTGCCTCAGTACCGCCCTCCTCCTCAGCCTGTCCGCCTTCTCACCTCAGTACGCCCTCCTCCTCAGCCTGTCCACCTTCCCACCTCAGCGCACGCCCTCCTCCTCAGCCTGTCCTCCCTCCTCCTCAGCCTGTCCGCCTAACAGAGGCTGGATAGACATCTGTCTGGGATGATTTAGAGAATCCTGCGTTGAGCAGGGGTTGGACCAGAAGGCCCAGGAGGTCCCTTCCAACTCTACCATTCTATGATTCTATGATTCTGCCTCAGTACCGCCCTCCTCCTCAGCATGTCCGCCTTCTACCTCAGTACCGCCCTCCTCCTCAGCCTATCCGCCCTCCTGCCTCAGTACCGCCCTCCTCCTCAACCTGTCCGCCTTCTCACCTCAGCACTGCCCTCCTCCTCAGCCTCTCCGCCTTCCCGCCTCAGTCACGCCCTCCTCCTCAGCCTGTCCGCCCTCCTCCTCAGCCTGTCTGCCTTCCCACCTCAGTACTGCCCTCATTCTCAGCCTGTCTGCCTTTCCACCTCAGTACCGCCCTCCTCCTCAGCCTGTCCGCCTTCCCACCTCAGCACCGCCCTCCTCCTCAGCCTGTCTGCCCTCCTGCCTCAGTACCGCCCTCCTCCTCAGCCTGTCCGCCTTCTCACCTCAGCATCGCCCTCCTCCTCAGCCTGTCCGCCTTCTCACCTCAGCACCGCCCTCCTCCTCAGCCTTTCGGCCCTACTGCCTCAGTACCACCCTCCTCCTCAGCCTTTCCGCCTTCTCACCTCACCACCGCCCTTCTCCCCAGACTGTCCGCCTTCCCACCTCAGCACCGTCCTCCTCCTCAGCCTGTCCACCTTCCCACCTCATCTCCGCCCTCCTCCTCAGCCTGTCTGCCTTCCCACCTCAGCACTGCCCTCCTCCTCAGCCTGTCTGCCTTCCCACCTCAGTACCGCCCTCCTCCTCAGCCTGTCTGCCTTCCCACCTCAGTACCGCCCTCCTCCTCAGCCTGTCCGCCTTCCCACCTCAGTACTGCCCTCCTCCTCAGCCTGTCCGCCTTCCCACCTCAGCACCACCCTCCTCCTCAGCCTTTCCGCCCTCCTGCATCAGTACCCCGCCCTCCTCCTCAGCCTGTCCGCCTTCTCACCTCAGCACCGCCCTCCTCCTCAGCCTGTCCGCCATCCCACCTCAGCATCGCCCTCCTCTTCAGCCTGTCCGCCTTCCCACCTCAGCACTGCCCTCCTCAGCCTGTCCGCCCTCCTGCCTCAGTACCGCCCTCCTCCTCAGCCTGTCCGCCTTCTCACCTCAGTATCGCCCTCCTCCTCAGCCTGTCCACCTTCCCACCTCAGCGCCGCCCTCCTCCTCAGCCTGTCCTCCCTCCTCCTCAGCCTGTCCGCCTAACAGAGGCTGGATAGACATCTGTCTGGATGATTTAGAGAATCCTGCTTTGAGCAGGGGGTTGGACCAGAAGGCCCAGGAGGTCCCTTCCAACTCTACCATTCTATGATTCTATGATTCTGCCTCAGTACCGCCTCCTCCCTCAGCATGTCCGCCTTCTCACCTCAGTACCGCCCTCCTCCTCAGCCTATCCCCCTCCTGCCTCAGTACCACCCTCCTCCTCAACCTGTCCGCCTTCTCACCTCAGTGCCGCCCTCCTCCTCAGCCTGTCCGCCTTCTCACCTCAGCACCGCCCTCCTCCACAGCCTGTCTGCCTTCCCACCTCAGTACCACCCTCCTCCTCAGCCTGTCCGCCTTCCTACATCAGCACCGCCCTCCTCCTCAGCCTGTCCGCCCTCCTGCCTCAGTACCACCCTCCTCCTCAACCTGTCTGCCTTCTCACCTCAGCGCCGCCCTCCTTCCTCAGCCTGTCCGCCCTCCTGCCTCACTACCGCCCTCCTCCTCAACCTGTCCGCCTTCTCACCTCAGCGCCGCCCTCCTCCTCAGCCTGTCCGCCCTCCTGCCGCAGTACCACCCTCCTCCTCAGCCTGTCCACCCTCCTCCTCAGCCCGTCTGCCTTCTCACCTAAGCCCGTCCGCCCTCCTCCTCAGCCTGTCCTCCCTCCCACAGCAGCACCGCCCTCCTCCTCAGCCTGTCCGCCCTCCTGCCTCAGTACCACCCTCCTCCTCAGCCTGTCCGCCTTCCCACCTCAGTACCGCCCTCCTCCGCAGCCTGTCCGCCTTCCCACCTCAGCACCGCCCTCCTCAGCCTGTCCGCCTTCCCTCCTCAGCACCGCCCTCCTCCTCAGCCTTTCTGCCCTCCTGCCTCAGTACCACCCTCCTCCTCAGCCTGTCCGCCTTCTCACCTCACCACCGCCCTTCTCCCCAGACTGTCCCCTTCCCACCTCAGCACCGTCCTCCTCCTCAGCCTGTCCGCCTTCCCGCCTCAGTACTGCCCTCCTCCTCAGCCCGTCCGCCTTCCCACCTCAGCGCCGCCCTCCTCCTCAGCCTGTCCGCCCTCCTCCTCAGCCTGTCCGCCTTCCCACCTCAGCACCGACCTCCTCCTCATCCTGTCCGCCTTCCCACCTACAGTACAGACCAAAAGTTTGGACACACCTTCTCATTCAATGATTTTTCTGTATTTTCATGGCTATGAAAATTGTAGAATCACACTGAAGGCATCAAAACTATGAATTAACACATGTGGAATTATACAATACACTTTACAAAAAAGTGTGAAACAACTGAAAATATGTCTTATATTCTAGGTTCTTCAAAGTAGCCACCTTTTGCTTTGATTACTGCTTTGCACGCAGAAAAGGTTAAAGGATGGACTCTGCATGCCTGTGAGTCGCACGTAGCAGGGCTTTGGGGTACTCGGCACCGAGCCCGTTCACTTCACTGGGGGATATCACGGTTAGGCAGCTCGGTCCGTTGCCCTGGGCGCTCACTAAAGGGGGGATATTTACAGGGGATTGTAGAAATGTTCGTGACGCCACCTGTGGTTCCTGGTCAGGGTGCAATGTAGATCCTCTGAGTGTTTGGGGCAGCAAGGTGTTAAGTCTCCCACAGGCGAGACTGATCCCTCGGACTATATGGCGGTGTAGGGGTGAAGGAGCAATAATGCAGACACACACAAGACAGTCTCTTTCTGTACCTTTACTGGTGATGAAGTTGCAGGCACATCCCGGGGCCGTCAGGGTGGAGGATGCACGTCCAGTAATCACTGAGTAGGTGTAGGGCCTCCTTACGTCTATATGTGTGTGAGTTTCTAACTTGCATGAAACAAAGTTTAACTCCGTTCTCTTTGCTACGCCCGGTTGATCTTGTGGTGGAGCCTTCTTTTGGACAGAACTAAGTCTCCAATGGTTGCGCTTACCAGACTCCTGTTCTTCCTGACCCCGGTTACGTATCAGCACTATTGGGCCCCTCTGTGACCTGAAGTCCAGCAGGGTCTCCGGTTTTTCCCACTAGCCGTGAAGGTTCTAGCAAGCTCGGACCCGGTGTCCGGTAGTGCAGAGTGGAGGTAAGCCATCATTGCTATTCATCCTGAGTCACTCTCTCTTTCCCTTTTCCACTTGCCTGTCGTCCTACTCACACCTTTAACATAAGCACAAGCAGCAGTAGATGTCAGCTTCCTTCTCTTCACCGCTCTCCAAGCGTCGGCACGCTCGCTCTCTAACAATACCTCAGTTGACTCGGTCTTACAAATACTGCAGTTCCCTTTCCTTCACTTCCTTCTTAGGCTCTGTCCGAAGTAGCTATCAGGACCTTCCGTCAGACTGATCTATGCTCACTTCGAGAGTCACTTTCCACTTCCTTAGGGAACTATCAGTCCGCACGTTCTGAGGTAACTTTCCTCTCAGCTCGTCTATCTAAGGTACAACCAACGACTAGCTAACGTTCAGCTAGACTGCCTTCATCTCCCTGCTCTATCTCTCCACACCCTTATATACCTGCATATTCTAAAGGGCTACCTCTGGTGGTACCAGGGAAATGTGAAGTGTGAATGAATATCAGGTGATTGTGAATTACCTTTCATGCATCCTCCAGGGTAACATGTGGCACCAAGCGCAGCTGGGCTACACATCCCCCCCTAGTTAATATCAGCACTTCCGGGTTGAAAAAGAAAACAATTTTATAACATCAACAAAACATAACTCATCCCTTGCGGGAGGTAAGGACACTTCAAACGTTACAATGTGTACAAATGGCAAATAGAAAATATCAAAATGTTTTCACACAATAAATACAGAATTCTTGTGGAGGACCCGTACCAAACCTCCCACGGTGATCCTGGGTGAGCTGCAGGACTTCTCTGCTGCAAACCTCACTCAAGGCCACACCATACGGGTTTTTCTTCTGAGGTAGAATGGCTTACGTAAAACCAAGATGGGGCACTGAGTGCCAACTATTTACAACACTGTTTTGGGGCTGGCAAAGTCCTCAGCCACGCAGTCCTTTAACCCCTTAACGACCGCCGATACGCCTTTTAACGGCGGTCATTAAGGGTACTTAAACCACAGCGCCGTTAATTAACGGCGCTGTGGAAAAAGTGAATAGCGCCCCCCAGAGGCGCATTTTCTCCAGGGTCTCGGCTACCTCCGGTAGCCGAGACCCCAGAGAACATGAATCGGGTCGGTTTTTACCGACACCGATGTTGCGATCGCCGTTATTAACCCTATAACGGCGACCGCAAAAAAAAAAAAAAAAGTTGTGCCATTTAATTTCTCTGTCCTCTGATGTCATCGGACATCAGAGGACAGAGAAAAAGGGTCCCCAGGACCCCCATGTGGCCTCCAATAAGATCCATGTGGCCCCCGGGCCCTCCGGTGTCCCCCGGTGCCGGCGCCGTTAAGACAATGGCGGGCGCATGCCCAGTGCGCCCGCCGCTATGTGCCGCTGTGCTGGTGGGGGGATGGGCAAATATTCTCTGGGGTCTCGGCTACCGGGGGTAGCCGAGACCCAGAGAACATGATCCGGGTCGGTATTCACCGATCCCGGTGTTGCGATCGCGGCTATGCAAACATAGCCGCGATCGCAAAAAAAAAAAAAAAAAAAAAAATGATTTCTCTCCCCTCTGATGTGATCGCACATCAGAGGGAGAAAATGAGGGTCCCCCGGTCCCCCGATCGCCCCCCCCATATACTTACCGGTGTCCTCCGTCCTCCCGCAGGCCCCAGGATCCCGGCGTCTTCTCCTGCAAAAAAAAATGGCGGGCGCATGCGCAGTGCGCCCGCCGATCTGCTTTGGCGGCAGATTTCAAATTTTTTTTCATTCATTCTCATAAAAGTACATTTTCATCACTGTGATAAACTATCACAGTGATCAAAATAAAAAAAAACAGTACATAACCCCCCCATTTATCACCCCCTTAGTTAGGGACATATAATAAAAAGTAGAAATTATATTTATTTTCATTTTTCTGTTAGGGTTAGGGTTATAATTAGGGTTAGGGTTATAATTAGGGTTAAGGTTATAATTAGGGTTAGGGTTAGCATTAGGCTGGTTTCACACATCCGGCGTGCGCCTGACGGCGCCCCCGGCATTTAGCCGCAGCGCCGCATCAGAAAATCTGATGCGCAGCATGCGTTTTTTTTTGCATTGACTTGCATTAGCGCCGGATGGCGCCGCATGTCAATGCGTTTGCATGCGGTTTTGTCCGGATGCGGCGCAAATGTACATTGCGGCGGCCGGACAAAACGCTGCATGTAACGTTTTTTTTTTTTTGCCGGATGGTTTCTGATGTCTCCGGGCATCAGAAACCATCCGGCAAAAAACCGCATGCGGCCGCCGGCGGCGCATCAGGTTTTCTGATGCGGCGCTGCGGCAAAATGCCGGGGGCGCCGACAGGCGCCCGCCGGAAGTGTGAAAGCAGCCTTAGGGTAAGGGTTATAATTAGCGTTAGGGTTAGGCTGGGTTCATACTGCGTTATGGCAGTCCGTTAGACGGACTGCGTTACACCGCGGTATAACGCGGTGTAACGCAGTCCATTAACGCTGCCATTCACCCCCATTTGAGGGCGCATCGCGACGCATGCCGTAAAGCGGCATGCGTTTGCGACGTGCCACATTCAGTGACGGAGCCTCGGACGCGGGCTTGCAGCGTTTGGCTCCGTCACCGCTAGCGCAGATAATCATCTGCTGATTCCTCTGCGCTAGCGGGTATAGCATAATGCGATCGCGTTATGCTATACCATTACCAGCCCGTCAACGCTATGTGTTGAACGGGCTGGTAAAACGCAAAATGAACCTAGCCTTAGGGTTAGGGTTATAATTAGGGTTAGAATTAGGGTTAGGGTTACAATTAGGGTTAGGGTTATAATTAAGGTTATAATTAAGGTTAGGGTTACAATTAGGGTTGGAATTAGGGTTGGGATTTAGGTTAGGATTAGGGTTGGGATTAGGGTTAGGGGTGTGGTTGGGATTAGGGTTGGAGCTAGAATTGAGGGATTTCCACTATTTAGGCACATCAGGGGGTCTCCAAACACGATGTGGCGTTCAAAAAGTCAAATGGCGCTCCCTCCCTTCCGAGCCCTGCCGTGCGCCCAAACAGTGGTTTACCCCAACATATGGGGTATCAGCGTACTCAGGACAAATTGCACACCAATTTTGGGGTTCTAATTTCTCCGATTACCCTTGGAAAATAAAAAATAGCTGGCTAAAAAAATCATTTTTGAGAAAAAAAATGATTTTCATTTTCACGGCTCTGCTTTATAAATTTCTGTGAAGCACTAGGGGTTCAAAGTGCTCACCACACATCTAGATAAGCTCCTTAAGGGTCTAGTTTCCAAAATGGGGTCACTTGTGGGGGTTTCCACTGTTTAGGCTCATCTGGGGCACTGCAAATGGAACATGACCCCCACCAACGTCTGCATTCCAAAACGTTATTACTTCCTTTCCAAGCCCTGCTGTGCGCCAAAACAGTTTTCCCCCCCCCACATATTTGGTATCAGCGTACTCAGGACAAATTGGACAACAACTTTTGGGGTCCAATTTCCTTGTGAAAAATCAAAAATTTGGACTAAAAAATCATTTTTGTGAAAATTGATTTTTTTTTTCACACCCAGGCATTATAAACTTTTGTGAAACACTTGGAGGTTCAAAGTGCTCACCACAGATCTAATAAGTTCCTTATGGGGTCTAGTTTCCAGAATGGGGTCACTTGTGGGGGTTTTCCACTGTTTAGGCTCATCTGGGCACTGCAAACGGAACATGACCCCCACCAACGTCTGCATTCCAAAACGTTATTACTTCCTTTCCAAGCCCTGCTGTGCGCCAAAACAGTTCCCCCCCCCCCACATATTTGGTATCAGCGTAACTCAGGACAAATTGGACAACAACTTTTGGGGTCCAATTTCCTTGTGAAAAATCAAAAATTTGGGACATAAAAAATCATTTTTTGGAAAAATTGTTTTTTTTTTTTTTTTTCACACCCAGGCATTATAAAACTTTTGTGAAACACTTGGGGGTTCAAAGTGCTCACAGCAGATCTAGATAAGTTCCATATGTGGTCTAGTTTCCAAAATGGTGTTACTTGTGGGGGGTTTCCCTGTTTAGGCGCATCAGGGCTCCTCCAAACGCGACATGGTGTCCAATCCAATCCAGCCAATTTTGGTTTGAAAAAGTCAAACGGTGCTGCTTCCATTCCAAGCCCTGCCGTGCGCCCAAACAGTGGTCCCCCCCCATATAGGGGTATCAGCATACTCAGGACAAATTGTACAACAACTTTTGTTGTCCAATTTCTCCTGTTACCCTTGTGAAAATAAAAAATTGGGGACTAAACGATCAGGTTTGTGGAAAAAATATGATTTTTTATTTTCACGCCCGGGCGTTATAAACTTCTGTGAAGCACTTGGGGCTTCAAAGTGCTCACCACACATCTAGAAAAGTTCCTTAGGGGTCTAAATTTTCCAAAATGGGGTCACTTGTGGGGGTTTTCCACTGTTTAGGACACATCAGGGCCTCTACAAAATGCGACTGGCGTCCAGACAATTCCGCGTTGAAAAAGTCAAACGGAGCCCTCCCTTGCGACCTCTGCCGTGCGCCCAAAAAGTGGTTTACCCCCACATATGGGGTATCAGCATGCTCAGGACAAATTGCACAAAAACTTTTGCGGTCCTTATTACCCTTGGGAAATTAAAAATTGGGTGAAAAGATCATTTTTTGGGAAAAATTTTTTTTTTTTTTTCACGGCTCTAGGTTATAAACTTGTGTGAAGCACTGGAGGTTCAAAGTTCTCACACACAAAGAAAAGTTCCTTAAGGGTCTTGTATCCAAAATGGGGTCACTGTGGTGTGTTTTTCCACTGTTTAGGCACATCAGGGCTATCAAACGCGAATGGCATTCAGCCAATTCTGCGTTGAAAAAGTCAAACGGCGCTCCTTCCCTTGCGACCTCTGCCACGCGCCCCAAAAAGTGGTTTACCCCCACATATGGGGTACGAAGTATTCAGAAAAATTGCACAACAAATTTTTGTGGTATTTTTTCTTATAACACTTGTTAAAATAAAAAAACTTGGTTCCGAAGTAAAGCTTTTTGCAAAAAAAGTTAAATGTCAATTTTTTCCTTCCACATTGCTCAGCTCTGTGAAGCACTGAAGGGTTAATAAACTTCTTGAATGTGGTTTGAGCACCTTGAGGGGTGCAGATTTTTAGAATGGTGTCACTTTGGGTATTTTATATCATATAGACCCCTCAAAGTGACTTCAATGTGAGTGTCCCTAAAAAAAAAATGGTGTTTTAAAAATGAGAAATCGCTGTCAACTTTAAACCCTTATAACTTCGTAACAAAAAAAAATTTTGGTCCCAAAATGTGCTGATGAAAGTAGACATGTGGGAAATGTTATTTTATTAAGAAATTTTGTGTGACATATCTCTCTGATTTAAGGGCATAAAAATTTAAAGTTTGAAAATTGTTACATTTTCAAAATTTTTCGCCATATTTCCGTTTTTTTTCATAAATAAACACAAGTCATATCAAAGAAATTTTACCACTAACAGAAAGTACAATATGTCACGAAAAAAAAAAATCTCAGAATCAGCGGGATTCGTTAAAGCGTTTCCAGAGTTATAACCTCATAAAGTGACAGTGTCAGAATTGTAAAAAGTGCCCGGTCATTAAGCTGCAAAATGGCTCTGTCCTAAGGTGGTTAAAAGAAAACAATTTACATATCACATTACCCAACTGGGTATACTACTTTAGCATGTAAAACATTATCATCAATTAACATTCTCATAAAGTGCAATTCCTTCATAACTTTGTACAGTTCAGTAAGCCCTGTCTGGGTTCTACGGTCTTCTCATTATATACGGCACCTTCCACACCTGGGGCGGAAAGCATTGCGGTCACTCGAACGCATCACCCAAGAGATCGTGTCTGAAACCGGTCTTGTGTAGCTACAGTTCTCATTTCAAACTCTGACTTTCGCTTTTCCTGGAGCCTGACAGGTGCCTCTTCCAAACTTTGGCTCTGCAGCGTTTCCAATGGTGACGCAGATGTCGGTCCAGCTCAGTTGAGAGCGCACTTACAGTTTGCTCGCTCTTTAGCGTTGCGAATGGAACGCAGGTGCACGCAGGGCCATTGGGAGCATTTGCAGAATGGAACACAGGGCCGGCCGGGCGCTGAGAGAGGGTGCTTTCAGCCCAGGGACTGGGTCGCGCTCGGGAGACATTATGTAACCACCCCTTAAGACCCCAATGCCGGTGTAATGGACAAACCCCAATAAGCAACCCTTCCCGGGTGCACCTCGGCAGGTGGGGCTCAACATCCTGTGATTTACAAAGACCCCGGTACAGGCCGGCTATGGAGAACCCCCACCTCCCTGAGTTTAAGTCCTAATGACCCCCGGCGGCGCGGCCCGGAGCGTCACCCTTTTTCTCGCCGACATTCTCTTTGTCAGCAAGTCTTTTCCCGGAACCTTGGCAACCTGCGCCCTCGCGCTCCTGCTGCTTCGCTCCATGCTCCCGGCTCGCCACTTTCTCCTTTGGGCGGCGATTCCCGTTGTAGGTACTCCATCTCCTCCCAGTCGTCTCCACGCTTGCGGCGGGGTCTTCCGTCGTCGCCGTTCCGGGGGACTGCATTCCGCTGCTGCCGCTGTTCCAGGCCTGGCTGGATTCCGGTCCGGGCGGGCCTCCCAGCCTCCTTCTTCCCGCCCCCACCTTGGCGGAGTCAGGATCAACTTTTTGGGGCGGCCCTGTTTCTTCCCAGCCGCTGGTTCCGTGGGGCGCGGTGGCATTTGCGCATCTTGAGGGGAAGCAGTGGGCCCACAGCACCGCTTTTCGGGCACCCAGCTTTGCTCCATCCCTCCATCTCTGCGGGTTCGGGCCATGTCCCCGCGCCGCGTCCCCCCTCCTTCCACTGACATTTTTCTTGTCCTCCCGACCTGGGGAAGGTTCAAGTCAGGCGCACTTCTCGGGAAAGGGGCTGCGCACCGCCATTCCCCCACACAGTACTCCTGCCCCTTTCGCACTCACGCCAGGCCAGACTGTTGTTTTCATCTGGAACACTCGGATTTTCAGTGCAGCGGGACTTTGCTTTCTTTTAGCATAAGAGGATGAAGAGAGGCGGATCTCTCTGGGTGGGCAGGCCGGACATTAAAATACACTTAACAGGGCGCCCAAACTTTGCGCCACAGGGGGGTACGCCCACGAATACACGCCCCTCTTCTTTCACCAGCGCCTCAGGGCAATAGGCGGCAAAAAGGGGAAAATGGGCCAAAAATCACAAAAACGCACCAGTCTTTTGCACAAACATCCACTTTAGGAACGACTACATTTGCAGCTTCGGTCCGTGGACGCCAATTAATGAGTCGCACGTAGCAGGGTTTTTTGAGTACTCGGCACTGAGCCTGTTCACTTCACTGGGGATGCATGTGCGCAGCTCGGTCCGTTGAACTGGCGTCACTAAAAGGGGGGAATTTAAGGGGTTGTAGAAAGTTCGTTTACGCCCCCTGTGGTTCCTGGTCAGGGGACCAGCGCTGCAATGTAGATCCTCTGGGGTTTGGGGCAGCAAGGTGTTAATCTCCACAGGCGAGACTGTCCCCGGAGATATGGCGGTGTAGGGGTAAGGGCAATAACAGTCACACACAAGACAGTCCTTTCTTTACCTTTCTGGTGATAAAAAAAAAAGTTGCAGGCACATCCGGGGGCCCAGGGTGGAGGACACTCCAGTAATCACTGAGAGGTGTAGGGCTCCTTAGTTAAAGTGTTGAGTTTCACTTACATAAACAAAGTTTAAAAATCCGTTTTTTTTTTGCTACGCCCAGCGATTTGTGGTGGAGCCTTCTTTTGGACAGAATAATCTCCAATGGTTGGCTTACCAACCCTGTTTCTTCCTGCCCCTTTTTCGTATCAGCACATTGGGCCCCTCTGGGGACCGAAGTCCAGAGGGCTCCGGTTTTTCCCATAGCCGTGAAGGTTCTAGCAAGCTGACCCGGTGTCCGGTATGCAGAGTGGAGGTAAGCCATCTTGCTAATTCATCCCAGTCACCTCTCCTTTCCCTTTTTCCATTGCCTGTCGTCCTCACACCCCTTTAACAAAGCACAAGCGCAGTAGATGTCAGCTTCCTTCCTCCACCGCTCTCCAAGCATCGGCACGCTCGCTCCAACATACCCAGTTGACTCGGTCTTACAAATACTGCAGTTCCCTTCCTTCACTTCCTTCTTAGGCTCTGTCCAATAGCTATCAGGACCTTCCGTCAAAGATCTTGCTCCTTCGAAGTTCACTTTCCACTTCCCTAGGGAACATCACCCCGTTCTGAGGTAAACTTTCCCTTTAGTCGTTCTCTGGGAACCAACGACTAGCTAACGTTCAGCTAGACCCCTCACTCCGCCTACTCTCCACCCCTTATAACCTGCGTATTCTAAAAGGGCTCCCTCTGGTGGTACCAGGAATGTAAGTGTGAATGAATTCAGGTGAATGTGAATTACCTTTATGCTCCCCGGTAAAATGTGGCACCAAGCCACTGGGCCACACCTGGTTCCCCCGTGAAGCATGGAGGAGGTGGTGTAGATTGGGGTGCTTTGCTGGTGACACTTTGTGGATTTATTCAAAATTGAAGCAAAGAACCAGCAAGGCACCACAGCATATGGCAGCCATCTATCCATCCTTTTGCTTTATTGGACCACAATTTTTTTTCAACAGGACAAGACCCCAAACACACCTCCAGGCTGTGTAAGGCATTTGCCAAGAAGGAGAGTGTTGGGTTCTACCCAGATGACCTGGCCTCCACGTCCACCAAACAACCCAATCGAGATGGTTTGGGGTGACGGACCGCTCACAGCTTCAATTTTGAATAAAACCCCAACGTGTCACCCAAAGCACCCCCCACCCAAACCACCACCCCTCCATGCTTCACTGGGAACTAGGCCTGTTAGTCCCATCCGTTCACCTTTTTGCGTGCAAAGCATAATTAAAGCAAAAGGTGGCACTTTGAAGAACCTAGAAAAAGAATAATTTTCAGTTGTTTCACACTTTTTTGTAAAGGTTTAAAAGTTAAACCCCAAGTTTAATTCTGTTTTATGCTTCATGTGTTCCACAATTTTCAAGTTATAAAATACAAAAAATCTTTGAAAGAGAAGGTTGGCCAAATTTTTTGGTCCTTACTTAAGCACCACCCCCCCCCTCAGCCTGTCCGCCCTCCTGCCCGACCCGCCCCCTCCCAGCCTTCGGCCTTCCACCTCAGCACCCCCCCTAGTGCCCACCTTCCCACCCAAACGCCCCTCATCCTAGCCTGTAGCCTTCCCACCTCAGTACCGTCCTCCTCCTCAGCCTGCCGCCTTCCCGCCAATTCCCGCCCTCCTCCTCATCCTGTCCGCCTTCCCGCCTTAGTACCCCCTCCTTCTCACCTGCCGCCCTCCTCCTAGCCCGTTCCACCTTCCCATCTCAGCCGTCCGCCCTCCTCCCAGCCCCAATTCCCACCTAGCGCCGCCCTCCTCCTCAGCCTGTCCGCCTTCCCACCTCAGCACCCCCTCCTCCTCAGCCTTCCGCCCTTCCGCCTCAGTCACGCCCTCCCCTCGCCTTCCGCCTTTCACCTCAGCGCCGCCCCCTCCCACCTGTCCGCCCCCTCCCGCCGTCTGCCTTCCCACCCAGTACCGCCCTCCTTCTCAGGGTCGCCCTTTTCCCCCTCAGTCCCGCCCCCTCCCAGCCTGTCCGCCTTCCCACCTCAGACGCCTCCCCTAGCCTGTCCCCCCTGCCTCAACCCCCCCCACCTCCTCAGCCTTCTCCTTCTCCCTCAGCACGCCCTCCTCCTCAGCCTGTCCGCCTTCCCACCTCAGCACCGCCCTCCCCTTCCCTTTCCGCCCCTACTGCCCATACCGCCCCCCCTCAGTCTGTCCCCTTCTTCCTCACCACCGCCCCCTCCCAGCCTGTCCGCCTTCCCACCCAGCACCGTCCTCCTCCTCAGCCTTCCCCTTCCACCTCACACCGCCCTCCTCCTAGCCTGTCGCCTCCCACCTCAGCAACCGCCCTCCTCCTCAGCCTTCTGCCTTCCACCAGCACGCCCCCCCTCCTCACCTGTCGCCTTCCACCTCAAGTACCGCCCTCCTCCTCACCTGTCCGCCTTCCCACCCAGAAAACCGCCCCCTCCTCGCCTGTCCGCCTTCCCACCTCAGAAAATGCCCCCTCCCGCCTGTCCGCCTTCCACCCAGCCACCCCCTCCTCAGCCTTTCCGCCTCCTGCCTCAGTACCCCCTCTCCCAGCCTTTCCGCCTTCTCACCTCACACCGCCCTCCTCCTCCTGCCCCTTTCACCTCAGCATTGCCCTCCCTTACCTGTCCGCCTTCCCAAATCAGCACTGCCCCCCCTCGCCTGCCGCCCTCCTGCCTCGTACCGCCCTCCCCTCCCTGCCCCTTCTCACTCAGTTTCGCCCTCCCCTCCTCAGCCTGTCCACCTCCCACCCAACGCCGCCCTCCTCCCAGCCGTCTGCCCCCTCCTCAGCCTGCCCCCCTTTCTGCCTCATACCGCCCTCCTCCTCAGCAGTCGCCTTCTCACCTCAGTACCGCCCTCCTCCTCAGCCTGTCCCGCCCTCCTGCCCAGTACCCACCCTTCCCTCAACCTGTCCGCCTTCTCACCTCAGTCCGCCCTCCTCCTCCCGCCTGTCCCCCTCCTCCTCAAACCGCCCTCCTCCTCAACCTGTCGCCTTCTCACCCACGCCGCCCTCCTCCCAGCCGTCCGCCCTCCTGCCTCAGTACCCGCCCTCCTCCTCAGTGTCCACCCTCCTCCCAGCCCGTCCACCTTCTCACCTCAGCCTGTCCGCCCTCCCCTCAGCTACCTCCTTCCCACAGCAGCACCGCCCCCTCCTCACCCTGTCCCCCTCCTGCCTCAGTACCACCCTCCTCCTCAGCCTTCCGCCTTCCCACCTCCGTACGCCCTCCTCCCAGCCTGTCCGCCTTCCCACCTCTGCAACCCCCCCCCTCAGCCTGTCCACCTTTCCCCTCAGCACCGCCTCCTCCTCACTGTCCCGCCTTTCCGCCTCAGTACCGCCCTCCTCTCAGCCCGTCCCCTTCCCACCTCAGCGCCGCCCCCTCCTCACCTTTCCGCCTTCCCCACCTCAGCCTCCGCCCTCCTCCCAGCCCGCCCACCCCCCCTCAGCCCTCCGCCTTCCCACCTCAGCCTGTCCGCCCTCCTCCTCAGCCTGTCCCGCCTTCCCACCTCAGTCTACCCCCTCCTCACCCCTGTCCGCCTTCCCACCTCAGCACCCACCCTCCTCCTCGCCTTTCCGCCCCCTCCTCCTCAGCACCGCCCTCCTCCTCAGCCCTGTCCGCCCTTCTCCCTCAGCCACCGCCCTCCCCCTCAGCCTGTCCCGACTTCCCACCTCAGCTCGCCCTCCTCTCACCTGTCTTCCTTCCACCTCAGCACTGCCCTCCTCCTCAGCCTGTCCCGCCCTCCGCCTCAGACTGCCCTCCTCCTCAGCCTGTCCGCCTCTACCTCATATCCCCTCCTCCCAGCCTGTCCCCTTCCCACCTCCCCCCCCCCCCCCCTCCCAGCCGTCCCCCTCCCCCCTTCCCGCCCTGTCCCCTTCTCCTCAGACCCCCCCTCCTCAGCCTGTCCGCCCCTTCTCACCCATACCCCCCTCCCTCCCACCGCCGCCCTCCCCCTCAGCCTCCCCCTCCCAACCCCTTCCCCCCTTCCCCCCCCAGTGCCGCCCTCCCCTCAGCCTGTCCGCCCTCCCCTCACACCCCCTCCTCCTCACCTTCCCCCTTTCACCCAGCCCGCCCTCCTCCCAGCCCGTCCCCCCCCCGCCCGTACCCCTCCTCCTCCCTCAGTCCCCCTCCCCTCAGCCCTCCGCCTTCCCACCCCGCGTCGCCCTCCCCCCTCACCCTTTCCGCCTTCCCACCTCAGCCTGTCCGCCCCCCTCTCACCTGTCCGCCTTCTCCCCCTCACCCCGACCTCCTCCTCAGCCTGTCCGCCTTTCCCCCACCTCATTCAGACCAAAAGTTTGGACACACCTTCTCATTCAAGTTTTTTCTGTTTTTCATGGCATGAAAATTGTAGAATCACACTAAAAGGCCCATAAAACTATAAATTTAAAAATGGGGAAAATTAACAATAAATTTTTACAAAAAAGTGTGAAACAACAAAAAATAGTCTTAAATTCTAGGTCTCAAGTAGCCACCTTTTTATTTGATTACTGCTTTGGGAAAAAAGGTTAAAGGGAGGACTCTGCATGCCTGGAGTCACACAAAGCGGGCTTTGGGGTATCGGGACCGAGCCCCTTCACCACTGGGAGTCCGGGTAGCGCAGCCGGTCCTTGCCCTGTGCGCCACTAAAAGGGGGGAAATTTACAGGGGATTTTAGAAATGTTTGTGAAGCCACCGGGTCCGGTCAGGGGGACCAGCCGCAATGTAATCCCCTGAGGTTTTGGGGCAGCAAGTTTAAGCCCCCACAGGCAGACTTACCCCGGAGAAAAACGGTGTGGGGTGAAGGAGCAATAATGCAGTCAACAACAAGACATTCTTTCTGTACCTTTACTGGTGATGAAGTTGCAGGCAGCCCCGGGGGCGTCTTTTGGAGGGGATGCACGCCAGTAATCACGAGTAGGGGGGCCCCTTACGTACATCATGGCCAAAAATTTGAGAATGAAAATATTAATTTTTACAAAGAAAGCTTCACTTTTCTAAGGCAAATTTGCATAACTCCAGAATGTTAAAAGAGTACAGCTTTAAAAGCAATTACTTGCAAAGTCAATATTTGGCTAGAAAATAACTTTTCCCCCAAAGCAATTTCCAACATCATGCAAGCCCTCCTTAAAGGCCCCCTAACCTCTTTTTATGATTGCTCCTTAACACAGGTGTGGATGTTGTGAGGGCATGGGTGGGGATCAATCGTCAGATTAATAAGAATACACCACT
>JARQOD010011353.1:0-23740 GCA_033576555.1 Oophaga sylvatica
CACTCCCCCTCGATGAATTCACTGGGGAGTGTAGTTTGTAAAAGGAGTTCACATATGGGGTATTCTGTTGTTTTGGCACCTCAGTGGCTCTGCCAGTGTGACATGGCACAAGCAAACCATTCCAGTAAAATCTGCACTGCAAAGTGGCACCTCTTCCCTTTTGAATTCTGCACTGTACCTCAAAAGTAGTTTTCCCCCACATATGGGGTATCGGCGTACTCAGAAGAAATTGCACAAGTTGTAAGGTGCAATTTCTCATGTTACTGATATAAAAATGCCAAATTTGGGGCTAAAATAAAATTTTTGTGGGGAAAATGTGATTTTATTATTTTCACGGCTCAACGTCATAAACTTCTGTGAAGCACCTGGGGGTTCAAGGTGCTCACCACACTTCTAAATACATTCCTTGAGGGGTAGAGTTTCCAAAATGGGGACACTTGGGGGTTTTCTTTGTTTAAGAACATCAGGGGCTCTACAAATGGAATATGTCATCTGCTAATGATTCCAGGAAATTTTACATTTAAAATGGTCAAATGACAATTCTTTCCTTACAAGTCCTGCTGTGCACACAAACAGTAGTTGTCTCTCACATATGAGGTATCGGCTTAAGCCCCCGTCTCATACAGCGAGATCGCAAGCGAGATCGCTACTGAGTCACAAGTTTTGTGACGCAACAGCGATCTCCCCAGCGATATCGCTGTGTGTGACATGCAGCGACGATCAGCCCAACTGCTGGGTATCGCTGATCGTCGCTGAATGTCCTGGACATTTTTTTGATCGTTGGTCTCCCGCTGGCCAGCACTTATCGCTGCGTGTGGCAGGTGGGAGACCAGCGATCAGGGAGCTGGAGCTGGTAATCAAGGTACATATCGGGTTTCCAGGTGCCACCCGGCGCCTGGAAACCCGATATGTACGTTAGATACCAGCGCGCTGGTGCAGGCGAGCTGGTAACCAAGGTACACATCGGGTTTCTAAGTGCCGCCCGGCGCCTGGAAACCCGATGAGTACCTTGCTTACCAGCTCCCTGCACCAGCGCGCTGGTATCTAAGGTACACTGCGGGTAACTAAGCGACGTGCATCGCTTGTTAACCGCACCTGATCGCTGCTAGAGCTGCCTGTTTGGCAGCTCACAGCGATCATGTAGTGACACACCAGCGATCCTGACAAGTGCATATTGTTGTCGGGATCGCGGGTGTGTCGCTATGTGTGACGGGGCCCTTACCCAGGAGAAATTGCACAACAAATTGTAAGGAGAAATTTCTCCTGTTAACCTTTTTAAAATGCAAAATTTTGGGCTAAAAACATTTTTGTGGGGAAAATGTGGAGCGATGAAAATAAAATAAAAAAATCACATTATAAGCTTCTGTGAAGCACTTGAGGGTTCCATGTGCTCACCACACTTCTAGATCAATTCTTTGAGGGGTCTAGTTTCAAAAATATTGTCATTTGTGGGGGATTTCCACTGTTTAGACAGATAAGGGGCTCTCTAAACTCAACTTGGCGTCCGTTAATTGTTCCAGCAAATTGTTCATTCAAAAAGTCAAATGGCACTCCTTCCTTTCCGAGCTCTGCCATGCGCCCAAACAGTAGTTTTCTCACACATATGGGGTATCAGCATGCTCAGCAGAAATTGCACAACAAATTTTGTGATCCATTTTTTTCCTGTGACCCTTGTAAAAATAAAAAAAATTTGATCTAAACTAAATTTTCTGCGTACAATGAGCCCCATCGACACTCCCGAGACCTCTGATCCACATGATCAAATTTAGCCATAAAAAAAGCAACAGCATTGGTCCCATCTTGATGGCTGATGTTCGAGTAAAGAGACTCGACATCGCAGGTCATGAGGAGGAAGCTCGTTGGCAGTGTCATACCACAGCAAACCCGGATGAAATGGGCTGTATCACTGCGGCGAGATGAACAGTATGTCTCATTTCACTAACTCAAAAAAAATCTTCACCGCAGGTACCAGAATGAATAAGGGTGCCTTTGTGGACTTGTTTTTGTAGTGAAAAAATCTCCTGGTTGAGGTGGGATGGTTTTCCTCGAGTAAATCCAACAAATACCACAACGCCTGAAGCTCATCCTCTGGGAGCGTTTAAATAATATATGGTTTGTGGTACCTAAACTGTAAGGTTACTTTCCCTGTGCAGAGTTGGACTCATCCGTGCACTTTATTTGTGTCTCGTCCTGTAGCCCTGTCGAAAGAGAAATGTGCGGCTCCTGTATCTTGTTGGCTTCTTAGCACCCTTTCATCTTCCACCATGCCTGGTCCGGTGTCTAGGTCGCTCCAGGTTGAGGATAAAAAATCACTCGAGCTTTCTTCACCCGACATAGGCTCAGTATTGGATGGATTGTGAGAGAACTTGTTTGTTTTAATGTGGCGTGGATTGCCACTGTGTTTGCACCTAAAGACAGTCTGAGGCTCAAAGTCTGATTTGTCTTTCTGGAACTTCCTCCTCATTCTAAAGGTCACTCACCTTCTCCTAGTATTTGTCCAAACCATCCTTCAATTTAGTCCTGAAATTCATGACCTGAGCTTCATCAAATTTACTGATCTTTGATTCCAGGTCCTTAATAAGAGTCTTGGTGGCTGCAAAAAGATTTTTTTAATGCTTGAGGAGTATGTTAATTAATGTGTTGGAACTTCGTGTTAACCCCTGCTCCCGCGTCTGTCGAAATGTGGCTGAGGGCTCCCATGCTGGGAAGATAGAAATACATTGGCCTTGTGGTATATAGCCAGCCTTCAAATACTCCTCCAAGCTCCTCATATTCCACCAAAGCCTTATACCTGTTCTTGGTGCATTTGTAATCTCAGAACAAAGTGATAAGTCAGCATTACCAGCAGGCATCTCAATAGCCTGAAAAACACTGGAGGACTGGGATCGCCATGCAGTTTCTCGTGCATCCCAATTTATGACCAGCTGGAATAAACCACACCAGAGATCAAAATATATGTCTAAATAGCATACAATGCCATAGATTAGGAAACCGCCTAGATCTGGCATGTGCTAAACCCTAGTAGAAAGCATCCCTGGGACACAGGAAAGAACAATAAATGTTACAGGGGAGAAAATAGGTTGCACCTCCATTAGATAGTCTGCATGTCAATCTGTGAAGCAGGGTGCCACACCATGCCTGAAAATACAACATGAATCAAAGCAAGAAAGACTGTTATGAATGTGCTAGAGATGGTTTCTGAGCAGAGGCTCCCTCTGGAGGATACAGACAGTACTGAACCTTTCAGCGAGGAGTGGCAATCTGGGTTCACGGACTGGTCTAATATAAGGGAGGTTCCCTCCCATGATGGTTGCCGGTGATCAATTGTTCTTGTCTCAATTGTGGTTCCTGGTTCATTTGGAAGTTTGCTGGAGTCTTGCCTGCGTCTCCTGCTTTCAGATAAGATATTTTTTGCTTTTCTTTTTGTGCTTGCTTTTTGCATTGTTTTCTGCACTTTTGTGGAGGTCAGCCAGGTCCCCTCCTGGGGCCTGTGCTCCTCACAGTTTATCTACAGCCACTGTTATTTGCTCATTTGCTTTTTCCTGTTTTTTCAGCGGCTGCGGCTTGGTTTTTGTTCACACTGAGATCTGATTTAGTGGGTGGCGAGTGTGATCTCAGTATTTTTGTAATCAGAATTGTTGAATTTTTGTAGGGTTTTCTGGGTTGCAGAAAGTAATCTCTCCTTTCCTATCGTATTTAGTCAGCTTGTGGCCCCAGCGTTTGCTCAGTCTATTTTCTGCCTATGTTTGTATTTTCATCTTGTCTAACCGCCATTATATGTTTGGGGGCTTCCTATTTTCTTTGGGGATCTGCTCCGGGCAGATAGCTTTCATCTTTCTGCCTTTAGGTGTAGTTATCTCTCAGACTGTGACGAGGCGTCTAGGATCAACGTAGGAACGCTCCACGGCTACCTCTAGTTGTGTCGTTAGTTTAGGAATCTGCAACCCATCAGTTACCAACATCTCAGGTGTTTCGGCTGCCCTGCTGTTGTTCCTGTCCTCCTCAGCTACCGAAACATAACAAAAGACCAGACACAAATGGGCGTGGACACCTGTTTAAATACTCAGATCAAGATAGCAATAATAAAATATATAGCTTTATTTGAACATTATGACACATAAATTCACAAACCATAAAAACAATTATACATCATGGCAGTCAACCCTCATCCCTCAATATTAAACGGTGATAACCTGTCAGTTTTCATAACCGTGTGTTAAATCAACAGTACACAACTGGCAGTTAATAATAAGTTATGACAGAATCACAAATCAATAAATAGCAATCATTTGTGAGAATAATTCATGACTAATAACTAATAGCAACCATGACCAAACATCAAACCTGACCTACTCATGTACAGAATGTGACCCAGTCATCCCCTACAATAATGGTTAGATGTCAGTAAACTGAGTTTAGAATTGCAAGGTATGGAGATCGCATTAAAAAAAGCCAGAAATGTCCATTAAGGGAGTGTTTCCACGTTCAGTATTTGCTGCGGATTGGACACTGCGTACAGCTGCAGCATCCAATCTGCAGCGGTCAGATGTTACAGCATAGTGGATGGGATTTTATGAGCACCCAGGACAAGCGGTGGATACCGCGTCCCTGTAAGCACCCGCACTCTCCTCACGAGACTGATAGAGGACCTCTTACTAACTCTTTATAACTCATCGCCTCATAGCCTTTATGAATGCACAGTACAATATATGGTACATTGATGAAGGTCACTTTGACCGAAAAGTCTGTATTGTATGTACTGTTCTTTATTAAACACATTCTTCATTAGACCCTACACGTGTGTGCCAAGTAAATTTTACATAAGGTTACGGATTGGGATCCTACTTGTGCACCAGTACCTTAGAGTTGTGCCAACGGCTTTGTTCACTCTCATCCTGCACCTGTCCTTGCCCATTCTGAGGCACCATCATCAGGCACTTATAAATCATTGTCCCATCACAGCGTTCAGCTGTACTTAGTACCCAGCCGCCGCTCTTTTTCCCAGGATGGCATCCCAGTGTTGTATCAGCACAATGTCCAGGAACATCACCCATGCCCTTGCCAACACACTTACTGGGATTATCTACTTAAAAACCGACACGTGGACAAGCACTTGTGACCAGGGATGCTACATTTCACTGACAGCGCACTGAGTAAACATTGTGGAGGCCAAGGCCAAGTCCTCTGCAGCACTGCCTCAGCGAAGTGGCAACAAGCTCTGCTGAAACTAGTTTGTCTAGAAGACAAACCGTACACAGCGGCAGAGTTATTGAAAGGTATAACAGACCAAACAGATCTGTGGCTCTCGCCGCTGAACCTACAACCAGGCATGGTCTTGTGTAATAATGGCAGTAATCTGGTGGCGGCTGTGAACCTTGGGAAGCTCACACACGTACCATGCTTTGCCCACATGCTCAATTTAGTAGTTCAGTGTTCTGAAAACCTTGCCAGATTTGCCAGAGCTTCTGGTCAATTTATGCAGCATCAGCGCTCTTTTCAGCTCTGGCAGTGTTGCAGCAGCGCATGCAATTTCTATTTTAATGACTGGTATGCGATGTGTCCTCACTCTGGAACTTCACACTGTACATTCTGGCTAGGCTTTGTGAACAGACGAGGCCAGTTGTTGAATACCAGCTCCAAAATGCTCGTCGGTATTCTGGTCAGCCTCGTCACATAACACGTGAAGAGTGGGCATGGATGTCAGACATTTGTTTGGTTCTCCAAGACTTTGATGACTCCACAAAAATGGTGAGTGGTGATGACACCATAACTAGAACACTGATTACGCTTCTGTGACTATTTAAAAAGTCGCTGATCACAATTAAACACAAAGCTTTGCATTCAGAGCAGGTGGAGAAGAAGGAAGACAGAAGGCATGAGACATAGAGATACTACCCAGCCCAGCCTCATCTCATCTGCACAAGTTTGAAATTTTTTTATACATTGCACCATATAGAGGTAATATACAATTATACATATATTTTTTAAAAAAGTTAAATTGATATCGAAGCACATGGATATCTAATCATAAAAGGTGTAATATAACAACTAAATTGATGTAGATTATTAACTTGTCAACCTTGCGTTATCTTAATGCTCTATAGATAGATAATCTTCTGTGACAACTTGTTATCAAGACGGTGCATGGTGAGTGAAGATAACCTTTGTTTCATCTAGACATGAAAAATCTTGTGTACACGAGACCTATCTCTGTAAAATTCATCAAATTGGTCTTTCAGACAGATTTACATAGTGTTTTCACATGTTTAATGGCATTTCTTGTTGCCCTTTTCGAAAAAATAAATGTTGTAGCCATATGCTTGTGTTAATATAGTAAAATATGTGACTAGCTAAAAAATTTCATGTCATTTTTATTGTAGTGCAGCATGTGTAGAGTGGTCTTTCTTTGGTGTTTTTTACTATAAATTTCTTTGTAAATCTTAAAAACAACAGAAAAAACAGCTGTGTAAACATTCACAAGATATAAAATGACACAGAAAAACAGAAAAAACTTGTATGTGAAAGAGCTCTTACTGACAGTCATTCTCAAAGATTATTTGCTCTTCTTATTGTCTCTATACATACAAACAATTAATATTAATTATTAAAGCATCTGTAGGTACAAATATTATCTAAAACAAGCCAAAAGACAAAGTTTTTCTTACTCAACAATATAAAGAAGATTAAGTTATACTTTTACATATTTTGCCAAAGAACCAAAGCTAATGTTTATTTTCCACAGATGTTCTTTTCAGCTAAACAACCAAAGCCTGAAATTTGCATGCATGCAAAATGCAATGTAATTTTTCTTCCCCATGCACAAAGAAGAGAGGGGTAATTTTAGGATGAAAAGAAAAAAGCAGGATGTGAAAATAATAGTATATTAGTCTCCCGAGAGAAAATGTATGGTTACATTTTTATTTTGCTGAAAAATATGGTATTTTTTATTTTATATGTGATACATAATATACAGCTCTGGCAAAAATTAAGAGACCACTTTCAAATATTCAGTTTGTCCGATTTTTTTCTTTATAGGTATATTTTTGAGTAAATGTAATCTGTTCTTTTAGTCTATAAACTTCTGACAACATGTCTCCAAATTTCCAATCCTTAAATTTTGTATTTTTTTTCTGACAAAGAAAAATGGTCAAAATTAAAAAAAAACAGTGCTTTCAGACCTCAAATAATGCAAAGAAAACAAGTTCAGAATAATTTAGAAACACCAATACTAATGTTTTAACTCAGGAACAGTTCTGAAATCAATATATTGTGGAATAACCATGATTTTTAAAAACAGCTTTCATGTGTCTTGGCATTCTTTCCACAATTTTTTCACACTGCTTCTGGCACAAAAATGTAAGCAGTTCTTTGTTTGATGGCTTGTGACTATCCATCATCCTTTTGATTACATTCCAGAGGTATTCAATGGGCTTCAGGTCTGGAGAATGTGTTGCCCATGACAGGGTTTTGATGTGGTGGTCTCTTAATTTTTTACCAGAGATGTAAATTTTATAACTTTATACATAATACAAGAGTAGCTCTCGTATATTTAATTGCATACATATTTCAGAAACACAAGATATCAGACTAAGTACATATTTTTATGTTGCTTTATATAAAGATCATAAATTATTCTAAAAATGTAAGTGTCATACATTAACCAGAAACAGGGAAAAGTAATATTAACAGCTACCTGACACCTTGATAAGAAAAGACTAATAATTTATTTTTATATTAAAGGCCATGGACAGTTTGACACAGATTTTTTTATTGCTCATTTGTTTTTTAGATAGTCTTCATAAACATTTTTCTACCATTTTGCTATAGTCTGCAAGTGTTATATACTGTACAGCAGTGGTCCCCAATAGTGATGAGCGAGTATACTCATTGCTTGGGTTTCCCCAAGCATGCTCGGGTGATCTCCGTGTATTTTGGCATGCTCGGAGATTTAGTTTTCATCACCTCAGCTGTATGATTTGTGACTGCTAGACAGCTTGAATAAATGTGTGGAATGCCTGTTTGTTAGGGAATTCCCACATGTATTAAGCCTGTCTACAAGTCGCAAATCATGCAGCTGAGACAATGAAAACTAAATATCCAAGCACGCCAAAATACTCGGCGATCACCCAAGCATGCTCTGGGAAACCAGTGCAACAATACTTCTCGCTCATCACTAGTCCACAACCTTTTTTGCACCAGGGACCGGCTTCAAGCAAGGCCATACTTCCATGGCCCGGCAGGGCGGGGCTGGAGGTGGGACAGGGGCGGGGCTTTGATCATATGGGGGCGGGACTATGGATGGAGTTGTAGTTTAATAGTGCATACTTATCATTTAATACATATAATCCTCCATGTATAGTATGATGGTCCCACATATATAATCCCCCATGTATAGTATGATGGCCCACAAAGTACTGAATGATATAGAATCATAGAATCATAGAATGGTAGAGTTGGAAGGGACCTCCTGGGCCTTCTGGTCCAACCCCCTGCTTAAAGCAGGATTCTCTAAATCATCCCAGACAGATGTCTATCCAGCCTCTGTTTGAAAACTTCCATTGAAGGAGAACTCACCACCTCTTGTGGCAGCCTGTTCCACTCATTGATCACCCTAACTGTCAAAAAGTTTTTTCTAATATCTAATCTGTGTCTCCTCCCATTCAGTTTCATCCCATTGCTTCTAGTCTTTCCTTGTGCAAATGAGAATAAAGATGATCCTTCTACAATGTGACAGCCCTTGAGATATTTGTAGACAGCTATTAAGTCTCCTCTCAGTCTTCTTTTTTGCAAGCTAAACATTCCCAAATCCTGCAACCGTTCCTCATAGGACATGGTTTGCAGACCGGTCACCATTCTGGTGGCTCTTCTCTGAACTTGCTCCAGTTTGTTGATGTCTTTTTTAAAATGTGGTGCCCAAAACTGGACACAGTATTCCAGATGAGGTCTGACCAAAGAGGAGTAGAGGGCAATAATGACCTCACGTGATTTAGACTGTATGCTTCTGTTGATACATCCTAGAATTGCATTTGCCTTTTTTGCTGCTGCATCACACTGTTGACTCATGTTAAGTCTGTGATCAATTAGTATACCCAAGTCTTTTTCACATGTGCTGTTACTTAGCCCTATTCCTCCCATTTTGTATATGCTTTTTTCATTTTTATTGCCCAGATGTAGTACTTTGCATTTTTCCCTGTTAAAATCCATTCTGTTAGTTGCTGCCCACTGCTCCAGTTTATGTATATCTTTTTGAATCCTCTCTCTCTCTTCTCTAGTATTAGCTACCCCTCCTAGCTTTGTGTCATCAGCAAATTTGATCAGTTTACCCTCAATTCCTTCATCTAAATCATTGATAAAGATGTTGAACAATACAGGGCCCAAAACAGAGCCTTGTGGTACCCCACTTGAGACATTCTTCCAACTGGATGTGCAGTCATTTACAACCACTCTTTGGGTCCGATCACTAAGCCAGTTATGAATCCACCTAACAGTTGCCTTGTCCATTCCATACTTAGTCATTTTTTCAATAAGGATTGTGTGAGATACTTTGTCAAATGCTTTGCTGAAGTCAAGATATACTATATCTACAGCATTTCCCTGATCCACCCAGTCAGTGATTCTGTCATAGAAGGAAATTAAGTTAGTCTGACATGACTTATTAGTTACAAACCCATGCTGACTCTGTTTAATCACTTCATTCTTATCCAGGTACTTGCATACATGTTCTTTAATAATTTGTTCAAAGATCTTTCCTGGTATAGAAGTCAGACTCACCGGCCTGTAGTTCCCTGGGTCCACCTTCTTCCCCTTTTTGAAGATAGGAACAACATTTGCTCTTCTCCAGTCTTCTGGGACTTCTCCTGTTCTCCAAGAATTTTCAAAGATTATGGACAGTGGTTCAAGAATTTCTTCTGCTATCTCCTTCAGTACCCTGGGGTGTAATTCATCTGGACCTGGAGACTTGAATTCATTTATGTTAGCTAAGTGTTTCCTCACTGTCTTTCTGTTTATAGATATCCTGGATTCTTCTATTCCTTTAATAGGACAGTGAAGATCAGTTGATGTTACATTTCCTTTCTGAGAGAAAACAGATGCAAAATAGTGATATATATTTATATACACCATATATACTCGAGTATAAGCCGACCCGAGTATAAGCCGAGGCGCCTAATTTTGCCACAGAAAACTGGGTAAGCTTATTGACTCGAGTATAAGCTGGGTATGCATTCTCCCCTCATTCATATCCCAGTATGTGTGGTTCCCCCCTGTCCTGTCCAGCTCTGTGTGGCTCCCCCGTTGTATGCATGGCTCCCCTGTCTCATCTTGTATGCTTGACTTGGCTCCCCGCCTCCCATCCTTGTATGTATGGCTCCCCTGGTCCAATCTTATATATATGGCTCGGCTCCCCCCTCCCATCTTTGTATGCATGGCTCCCCCGGTCCCATCTTGTATGCATGGCTTGGCTCCCCCCTCCCATCCTTGTATGCATGGCTCCCCTGTCCCATCTTGTATGCATGGCTCGGCTCCCACTCCCATCCTTGTTTGCATGGCTCCCCTGGTCCCATCTTGTATATATGGCTCGGCTCCCCCCTCCCATCTTTATATGCATGGCTCCCCTGGTCCCATCTTGTATGCATGGCTCGACTCCCCTCTCCCATCCTTGTATGCATGGCTCCCCTGTCCCATCTGGTATGCATGACTCGGCTCCCCCCTCCCATCCTTGTATGCATGGCTCCCCTGTCCCATCTTGTATGCATGGCTCGGCTCCCCCCTTCCATATTTGTATGCATGGCTCCCCTGTCCCATCTTGTATGCATGGCTTGGCTCCCCCTCCCATCCTTGTTTGCATGACTCCCCTGTCCAATCTTGTATGCATGGCTCGGCTCTCCCCCTCCCATCCTTGTAAGCATGGCTCCCCTGTCCCATCTTGTATGCATGGCTCGACTCCGCAGGGCTCCCCCGTCTTCCCCCGTCTTGCTTACCCTCCTCGCACAGTTGCTGAACGTCCCTGCATCTCTATCCCGCGCATCAGCTTCTTCCTGGATGGAGCGGTCACGTGGTACTGCTCATTAAGGTCATGAATACGAGAGGCGCCTGAAAATTTCAAGGCCCGACCCAGAAGTAGTGACCGTGGGTCAAAATTTTTACAGTCAGTTCTCGACATAGTCTCCCTTGAGGGTCACACAGGTATGCCATCGCTCTTGGAGATTGATTAGTCCACTGTGGTAGAACGTTCCGTCTTGCTCCTCCAAAAACTCCTTTACGGCGTTCATGACGGCTTCATCAAAAGGAAAACGACTTCCACAAAGGTGCTTTTTCATCTGTGGAAATAGGTGATAGTCTGAGGGAGCCAAATCAGGGGAATAGGGTGGGTGCTGAAGCAGTTGGAAACCACAGAAGTGAATTGCAGCCATTGCAACAGCTGATGTGTGAACTGGCACATTGTCCTGGTGAAACAACACCCCTTTCCGCAGCATCCCTCGATGTTTTTCCTTAATTGATTACCTCAGAAGATGAATCTGAGCTGCATAATATTCCCCATTGATGGTTTGACCTTTCTGAAGGAGCTCCAGAAGAATGACACCCTTGGAATACCACAACACTGATGCCATCACATTGCCAGCAGATGGAACCACCTTTGCCTTTTTGGGGCGTAGGGAGGTGGGATGTTTCCACTGTTTTGATTCTTCTTTTGACTCCGGACAAAAGTGGTGTACCCAAGTTTCATCCATTGTAACAAATCTCTGCATAAAAAGTTGAATATCAGCTTCAAACAGTTGCGCATTTTCCGCAGAGCAAAGTTCTCTCTGACGCTTGTTCTCTAATGTCAAAAGTCTGGGCAGCCATCGTGCCGAAACTTTATGCATGCTCAGCAGCTGTGTTAGGATATGGCCAACCCTCTCCACTGATATGCCCACACATTGTGCAATGTGCCGCTGTTTGACCATCGATCTGCCATTACAATGTCTTGCACTTTTTTGAAAATTTTCTTCTGTGCATGCGGTTGAGGGATGACCACTGCGAGCAGCATCTTCAATTGATGTCTGTCCCCGCTTGAAATCTGCAACCCACTTTTTCACCATTGTATAAGATGGAGCATTGTCCCCTAATGTCTCCAGCATGTCCTTGTGAATTTCCAAAGGTGTCAGTACTTTTTTTTGAAGTGTGAGACAGTGAGGATATGTGGTGAATGGGGTGTACATTTCACCTAGGTTCTTTGCTAACTATAAGGGAAATATGTGGCTTTGTAGACCTGGTGGTAGAGAGAGGTCACTACACCTTGCATTCATTGCACACTTGCAGCTTAAACCTGAAGCCAATCAGCTGTTAATTAGGAAGCCAGAAATAGGTGTCTGCGGACACAGTCAGAGAGCTAGTTTAGCCTGGACACAGGGAGGTGTGCTGGCACAAGAAACAGTCTCCAAGAGTGTTAGAGCTGTCTTTAGCCTGGACACAGAGAGGTGTCCTGGCACAAGGAAGCAGTCTCTATGAGAATGCATGCGGATAAGCTACTGAAGAGGAGGAGAGCCGTCTCAGTCTGGGTGCAGGAAGGACCCCGGACATAGGAGTGTCTCTGTGAACCTCCATGCTGATGATTACTGAAGAGGAGGGAGCCGTCTCTGTCTGGGTTAGAGGTACCCCGGACACAGGAGTGTCTCTGTGAACCTCCAGCATAATGACTACTGAATAGGAGTGGATCTCTCTCAAGTCTGGACGTCGGGTGGACCTTCAGACATAAGGAGGAGTATCTGGGAAACTCCATACTGGTAACATATATCATATGTGTTGTTTTGGGCACAGACTGATAGAGTCTGGGTTCCTGATAGAAAGGGACATTACATAAGTGTAATTTAGTGGCTAGACAAGCCTAGGTCTTTTGTTTATGCTTATGCTTTGTTTTATCTGTGTGCTGTGGACTTTAATAAAACTGGTTGCGGCCAGTTTTTACCATAATTGCTGTCTGAATGAACTGTTTCCGTGCCATTCTGTCTACCCAGACAGCGATCCTAGAGCTAATACCCCTGGAAATGCAACAATTGGTGGAGAATGCTGGGGCAGCGCAGGGCCTGGTACAGTTAGTGCTGGAGTGTGCATGCAGCACAGTGGCAAGAGACAGCATTAAAGGTGAAGTCTATTGAAATAGCAACAGAGGAAAAAAAAAAAAAAAAAGTGTGTGTCAGCAGAAACGTCTGTTTGGAGCAGTCTTGGAGAGACAGTGGCCCTGATAGGGTCTGCAGAGAGAAAATGTATGCACAGCAAAGCTGAACTTGTTGTGAAAATGACTGTGGAATGTGCAGCAGCAAAGGAAAAGTTTGTGGAGCAGTCTTAAAGAGACAGTAGCCCTAATGACTTTGCAAAGGAAAAAAAAAAAAAAAAGTGTCACAGCAGAGCTAAATTTTTCTATGGAAAAGACTGTAGAGTGTGTGTATGTCTTGAGTGAAGACTACCGTTGTGAAGACAGAGAAGTCTGACAGCATGGATGACAGCATGGAGGCGCTGTTTGAACAAATGGCGCAAGTTATTGTGCAACATAAGACTGCTGTGATTGAGACAGATGAGTCCGGCAGTATGGAGGGGTTCGTTGAGTACCTGGTACAGGCCCAGCGGAGCATGGAGCAACAGCGCCTGCAGCACCAGCAGCGCATGCAGGAGCACCGGCAGAAATTCCTGCAGCAGCAGCAGGAGAATAACCGGTTGTTGGAGCAGATTGCAGCTCTCCGCACCGCGTCTCTGAGTAATGTTGTGAAGGCACCTGACTTGTCCGATGTAAAGAAGGCGGTAAGACGGTCCCTGGAAAGGATGACACCTCGTGATGATGTGGAGGTATATCTCACTAGGTTTGAGAGACTGGCAGAGAAGGAGAATCTGCCCCTATCTGAGTGGGCCATGATGGTCGCACCCTATCTGATTGGAGTGCCCCAGGTGGCCTATGCTGACCTGAGCAAGCAGGACAGCGAAGACTATGCCAAGTTGAAGGCAGAGATTCGTACCCGGCTGGGTGTTACGGTGACAGCCCATGCCAGGGGAGTTCATGACTGGAGATACAGTTGGGAGTCTGCAGTCAGCAGGCCTGATTATGGAGTTGAAAAGGTGGTAGTGAACCGCTACACCCGAGCATGTCTTACAGTGAACCGCTACACCCGAGCATGTTCTCCTGAGGTACAGCCGTCTGAGAGGACGTCACTTCAGAGTTCCCGGACGTCGAACTCTCCCGGTAAGAGCGTTCCAGCTGTTGGGGACATGGGGTATGCTGATAAGCGGGTTCAGGCCCGAGGGGACATGTGGGTGGAAGAGTGTGATGGACAGTGTTGGAGATGTCGTGAAATTGCAGCCAACTGTCCACTAGAGGGGGAGCCTATGTGCCGTGATGTTGGCAGATCCCTCTCTCTCTGCGCAGAACCTGTGTGTGTGACCACCGCAACCGAAGAGACTGGACCACAGGTGTCCCCGGTGGTTACAAATGGTTGCTCAGCGCAGGCCCTCTTGGACTCAGAGAGTCCAGTGACTTCCGTATGTGACAGCCTGATTGATAGGGACTTCATCCCTGATAAGCACTTGAGTATGGTGTGCATCCATGGAGACACCAAAGTCTACCCAGAGACTGCCGTGGACTTGGTCCCTAAACTCGGGGAGGTTTCATGTGAAGTGGGGGTAGTGAAGAACCTGGTGCACCCCGTTGTGTTGTGTAATGACTTTCCCTCGTCTAAGGATCTCTGGGGGAAGGGTGATTCTGATGGACAGTGTGATGAAGCCCCTACTAAGGGTACGCAGTCCCGAGGGGCGGAACACAATGTTAGTGGGCCGTTTATCTTGTGTGATAGTGATGATGATATTGATAATGATGATGATGCTAATCATAATAGTGATGATACTGATGATGACCGTGATAAAGATGAAATTTCTTTGCAGGTGATGTTGGGAGACGAGGATGGTGGTTCTCGGGAACCGAGTGTCCCTGACCTGCCTGTGTCCTGTGACAATTTTGGGAGAGAGCCGGTGCGAGACCCCACTCTTAAAACGGCACAGGAAAATGTAATTGTTCTGAATGAGGTTCCCCAAGAGCCTGGCTCTGAGGAGAGGTTACCTCATGCTGCCATGAACAATAACCTATTGTTTAGGGACACTGAAGTCCAGGGAGAGGTCGTGAGTCAGCTCCTGGTACCTGAGCTATATGGAGGTATAGTGCTGGGGTTGTCACATAGTCACATACTTGAGGGACCAGATGGTGAAGTTAATGTTGAGGATAACATGTTAACTAAGGTTCCAGATCAAGATGTGAATGAAAATAAATTGTATACTCCTGAAAGTGAGCAGGATAGAATGTGAATAAATTGTATGACCCTGACGGTGAGCCGGATGTGAATGAAAGTGAAGTGTCTAGCCCTGAAGGTGAGCCAGATGTGGCTGAGAAAAAGGGGTCAGACAGGGATAGTGGGAGTGATAATGAATCATCTGATGACAATAAAGCAACCAGTGCAAATGAGGAAGGCATGGTAGCAGAAGAGGTTGAGAGTCCTGAGAAGAAGGCTGATGCTGACCTTACAGCCAGACAGAAGATGCCATCTGAGGATGTTTTACAGTTGGAACAAAGAGAGCGACTACTTCCAGCCCAAGAAAGGGAGAGACGAGAGCTTCCCTGGGGATTGGCAGTAGACGTGCTAAAACAATGAGGGGTAGAGATGACGCTTCTGTTAGCTCACGGCTGAGTGTGAGACCCGGTGGCGGACGAAAAGACAGAGAGTCAGACTCAGAGCTACCAGTAAGCTTGACTGGACGATGGACTCGTGGCTGCAACGACGGTAGGAGTCAGTTCGGGAAAGAAAGGTCGGGTGAGGTGACACCGACACAAGGACAAGGCCAACGTTCTGACCGCTGGGGGCGGGAGAGGCCTAACAAAGAGGTGATATTGCATAGTGCCCAAAATCAACTGAGACGGGGTGACTGGCAGAGGCGACCGAGGGGGATCTCTGGTTGGGTGGCAGGTGTTCGACCCCACAAATTTGAACAGAGGGGGCACTGGGTATGGCCCTCAGGATATGCATGGAGGCATGTGATGGATGGACGGTATGTATCGCAGAGGTGGGTGGCCCTGTGATGGAAGCCTGGATATATTTTGGTTCAGCAGATCTACTGCTGAGACTTGTGCTATACATTGGGAGGCTTCCAGGTGACTTGGAGAGCTGGGCGGGTCCAGTCACCTACAAACCCACCCAAGGGGTATGTGTCTAAATACCTAGGATAAAGTTGTATGCAGAGGGGACGGATGGGTAATGCAGCGCTGGCTGGCATCCATTTAATGGATCAGTGTGTATGTTTTGACTGTCCATGTTCCTTCCCCTCAAGCTGACTGGTTACATGACTGTGACATCACACAGTGTGTGTGTGTGTGTGTAAGGGTATAGAAACCCTGCTTAATGGAAAATATAGATGAAGCTAATGATGGTTATACTTCAGGTAAAGATGAAGCTGATGTTGGCTATGACTTGAGCTGTGTTCACTATCTCTTTAGGTTTGTTGACCAGTCCTCCGGTCTGGATGACCAGCCTCCGGTCTGGAGAAGAGGGGGGGGATATGTGAGACAGTGAGGATATGTGGTGAATGGGGTGTACATTTCACCTAGGTTCTTTGCTAACTATAAGGGAAATATGTGGCTTTGTAGACCTGGTGGTAGAGAGAGGTCACTACACCTTGCATTCATTGCACACTTGCAGCTTAAACATGAAGCCAATCAGCTGTTAATTAGGAAGCCAGAAATAGGTGTCTGCGGACACAGTCAGAGAGCTAGTTTAGCCTGGACACAGGGAGGTGTCCTGGCACAAAAACAGTCTCCAAGAGTGTTAGAGCTGTCTTTAGCCTGGACACAGAGAGGTGTCCTGGCACAAGGAAGCAGTCTCTGTGAGAATGCATGCGGATAAGCTACTGAAGAGGAGGAGAGCCGTCTCAGTCTGGGTGCAGGAAGGACCCCGGACATAGGAGTGTCTCTGTGAACCTCCATGCTGATGATTACTGAAGAGGAGGGGAGCCGTCTCAGTCTGGGTTAGAGGTACCCCGGACACAGGAGTGTCTCTGTGAACCTCCAGCATAATGACTACTGAATAGGAGTGGATCTCTCTCAAGTCTGGACGTCGGGTGGACCTTCAGACATAAGGAGGAGTATCTGGGAAACTCCATACTGGTAACATATATCATATGTGTTGTTTTGGGCACAGACTGATAGAGTCTGGGTTCCTGATAGAAAGGGACATTACATAAGTGTAATTTAGTGGCTAGACAAGCCTAGGTCTTTTGTTTATGCTTTGTTTTATCTGTGTGCTGTGGACTTTAATAAAACTGGTTGCGGCCAGTTTTTACCATAATTGCTGTCTGAATGAACTGTTTCCGTGCCATTCTGTCTACCCAGACAGCGATCCTAGAGCTAATACCCCTGGAAATGCTACAGAAGGTATTGAATGACTGCTCGCTTTGCCAATTTATCCATTCCCATATTTCAGCCTTGCCACCAAACTTTAAAATGCTGTCACGGAAAAAAAAATGTAAATAAATCAAGATTGCTCATCATGAGACCATTCAACAAAGTATATAAGATATTACATTGCAAAACAAGACCATGCAAAAAAGATTTCATGGGTGGGCCTCAAACTTTTCAGGCCCCCCTCATATGTGCTCCATAGGCTCTCCTCTACCCTTCTCTCAGTGTTATAAATGAAGATGCAAGTCACTCCGTATCAAGAAGGTGGTCATATTGGATACCACTCTTTAATCATGTATAAACAAAATCTGGCACTCTTGTATTCAGAACTGAAGAATATGAATATTTATTAACCCCTTCAGCCCCAAGTTGGTTTGCACGTTAATGACTGGGCCAATTTTTACAATTCTGACCACTGTCTCTTTATGAGGTTGTAACTCTGGAACGCTTCAACGGATCTTGGTGATTCTGACAATGTTTTCTCGTGACATATTGAACTTCACGATAGTGGTAACATTTCTTCGATATAACTTGTGTTTATTTTTGAAAAAAACACAAATATGGCGAAAATTTTGAAAATTTTTCAATTTTCAAACTATGAATTTTTATTCCCTTAAAACAGAGAAATATGTCACACAAAATAGTTAATAAATAACATTACCAAAAGTCTACTTTACATCAGCACAATTTTGGAACCAACATTTTTTTTTGTTAAGAAATTATAAGGGTTAAAAGTTGACCAGCGATTTCTCATTTTTACAACAAAATTTACAAAACCATTTTTTTTAGGGACCACCTCACATTTGAAGTAAATTTGAGGGGTCAATATGACAGAAAATACCCAAAAGTGACACCATTCTAAAAGCAGCACCCCTCAAGGTGTTCAAAGCCACATTCAATAAGTTTATTAACTCTTTAGGTACTTCATAAGAATTGAAGCAATGTGAAAGGAAAGAATGAACATTTAACTTTTTTTCCCAAAATTTTTCCTTTGATACAATTTTTTTTAATTTTGTCAAGGGTATCAGGAGAAAATGAACCACAATATTTGTTGTACAATTTCTCCTGAGTACACCGATACCCCATGTATGAGGGAAAACCAATCTTTAGGCGCACGGCAGTGCTCAGAAGGGAAGGAGCATCATTTGAGATTTTGAATGTCAAATTGGCTGGAATCGAGAGCAGACACCATGTTGCGTTTGGAGAGCCTTTGATGTACCTAAACAGTGGAAACCCCCCATAAGTGACCCCATTTTGGAAACTAGACCCCCCAAGGAACTTACCTAAATGTGTGGTGAGCACTTTGAACCACCAAGGGCTCACAGAAGGTTATAACGTAGAGCCATAAAATTAAAAAAATCATATTTTTTCCACAAAAATGATCTTTTTACCTCCAATTTTTATTTTTCAAAGGTAAAAGGATCCCAAAAGTTATTGTGCAACTTGTCCTGAGTACGCTGATACCCCATAGTGGGGTAAACCAATATTTGGGCACATGGCAGAGCTCGGAAGGAAAGCAGCGCCATTTGACTTTTTTGGCTGGAATTGAGATTGGACCCATGTCGCATTTGGAGAGTCCCTGATGTGCCTAAACAGTGGAAATGCCCCACAAGAGACCCCATTTAGGAAACTAGACCCCCAAAGGAACTTATAAAGTGTGGTGAGAGCTTTGAACCCCAAAGGGCTTCACAGAAGGTTATAACGTAAAGCCATAAAATTAAAAAATCATATCTTTTCCACAAAAATGATCTTTTCACCCCCAATTTTTATTTTTCAAAGGGTAACAGGACTGCAAAAGTTATTGTCCAATTTGTCCAGAGTAACTGATACCCCATATGTAGGGGTAAACCACTATTTTGACGCATGGCAGAGCTCGGAAGGGAAGGTGTTATGAATGTTTTAGAAATGAATTCTGACAGAAGCTCCCTCTGGTGGTTGCAACAGACTGAACCATTCAATGAGGATTGACAATCAGGATCACAGACTGGCTGGTTATAAGGGAGGTTTCCCCCATCATGGTTGCCGGTGATCTATTGTTCTTGTCTCAACGTTGTTTCCTGGTTCACTTGGAAGCTTGCTGAGTCTTGCCTCTTCTCCTGCTCTCAGATAAGATATTTTCTGTTTTTTGTTTTTTGTGCTTGCCATTTGTATATTTCTCTGCATTTCTGGGAGGTTGGCCAGGTTCCTCTCTCCGGGGGGCTTGGTCTCCTCTCGGTTCCTCTGGAGCCATTGTTGTTTGTTCATTTGCATTTTCCAGTTTTTTTCTGTGGCTGCGGCTTAGTTTTGTTACACCAGAGAACTAATTTAGGTGGTAGAGGTCGTGTGATCTCAGGTGTTTTTGCAATTAGTAGCGTTGTTTTTTTTTAGGTTTTTTTTTGGATTGCAGTAAGTATCCTTCCTATCATTTTCTGTCTAAGTCAGATTGGGCCCCAGCGTTTGCTCATACTATTTTCTGTCTGTGTCTGTATTTCCTCTTGTCTAACCGCCATTACATGTTTGGGGGCTTCCTATGCTCTTTGGGGATCTGCTCCAGGGCAGATAGCTTTCCTCTTTCTATCTTTAGGTGTAGTTAGCCTCTCAGGCTGTGACGAGGCGTCTAGGACCAACGTAGGAACACTCCACGGCTGCCTTTAGTTGTGGTGGTTAGTCAGGGTACTGCAATCCAGTAGATTCCAACCTCTCTGGTGTATTGCCGTTTTTGCCTGCTCTCCTTAGCTACCAAAACATAACAGGAAGGAGCGCCGTTTTTGAATGCAGACTTTATTGGAATGGTCTGCGGGTGTCATGTCACGTTTGGAGAGCCCCTGATGTGCCTAAACAGTAGAAACCCCCCACAAGTGACCCCATTTTGGAAACTAGACCCCCAAGGAACTTATCTAGATGTGTGGTGAGCACTTTGAACCCCCAAGGGCTTCACAGAAGTTTATAACGTAGAGCCGTGAAAATAAAAAAATCATATTTTTTTCCACAAAAATTATCTTTTTGCCCCCAAATTTTTATTTTTATAAGGGTAACAGGAGAAATAGGACCCCAAAAGTTGATGTACAATTTTTTCCTGAGTACGCAGATACCCCACATGTGGGGGGGAACCACTGTGATCGCTTTACTGCGATCTTTGGGAGGCAGAATGAACAAATCCACAAAAGGTGAAGAATTGGTTTTATTTTTTACGCCGTTCCTCGTGCGGTATTAGTGATTAGGCAACTTTATTTTTCGGGTCGGTGCGATTACAGCGATACCAGATTTACATCCTTTTTTCATGTTTAGCTTCTGTCAGACACTAAGGGCCTGTGCACAAATTGTGGATTTGCCAGCGGATTTTTCCGCGCCGAAACAGCACCTCTTGGCAGAAACCGCAGGCGCGGTTTTGACGCATTTTGGCGCGGTTTTGATGCGGTTTTTTGGCGCGGTTTTGATGCGTTTTTTTACTCATGCGGTTTTGTATGCTTTTTTAACGCTAAATAAAGATATGTTATTTAACAAAAAAAAAAAATATTTGTGATGTCATTTCTTGTCCAACCTCCTCTTTTACATTTGTCCAACCCACACTCCATTACACACACACAGATAGAGATAGGCTGGCATCACACTTGCGAGTGTGATGCGAGTAAGTCGCACGACTTTCTCGCATCAACACCCGGCATGGCCGCCCGCTCTCGTACCCGAGTGTGCGGCTGCATGTATTTCTATGCAGCCGCACACTCGGTTCCGAGAGCGGGCGGCCGTGCCGGGTGTTGACGCGAGAAAGTCGTGCGACTTACTCGCATCACACTCGCAAGTGTGACGCCGGCCATAGATAGATAATAGATACCAGTAGTTAGATAGATAGAAAATACATAGATAGATGGATAATAGATAGTTAGAAATATATAGAGAAAGATAGATATATAGATGGACAGAAAGATATATAGGTAGATAGATAAAATGGTACATAAATAGTTAAAGACACACACGCGTACACACACACAAAATCTTAACGCAATAGTTAATAAAAAAAAATAGGAAAAAAAATGGCGTTGGCTCCCGCGCAATATTTTGCACCAGAGGGGGAAAGCCGACAACCGGGGCCAATATTTCTAGCCTGGGAAGGGATTAATACCCATGGATCTTCCCAGGCTATGAATATCAGCCCGCAGCTAGCCTTTACTGGCTATTAAAATAGGGGGACCCCCCAAAAAATGACGTGGGGTCCCCCTATAATTTATAACAAGAAAGGCTAGGCAGACAGCTGCGAGCTGATATTCATAGCCTAGGAAGGGGTCATGGATATTGGCGCCCCCCTGGCTAAAAATACCAGCACCAAGCCGCCCCAGAATTGCGCATCTGTACGATGCACCAATTCCGGCACTTAGTCCCTCTCTTCCCACTCCCCTGTAGAGGTGGGATATGGGGTAATAAGGGGCTAATATCACCTTGCTATTGTAAGGTGATATTAAGCCCGGTTAATAATAGAGAGGCATCAATAAGACACCTATCCATTATTAATCTTATATTAATAAAGGGTTAAAAAAAACAACACACACAAGAATAAATTATTTTAATGAAATAAAACACAACACGGTTTTCATTACTCTTTGTTATACGCTCAGATCCAAGCGACGCCCTCGATCTCCAGTAATAAAACGTAAAAAAATAAAACAACCATATACTCCCTGTCCGACGCAGTCCAATTAATAACGAGTGTCCCACGACGGTCTCCCCTATAGAATGGTGACATCATGTGATGCCACTGCTCTGTAGGGCATCCCAGGGATGCACTGACAGGAGACAATGGCTCCTGAAGTGCATCACTGAGGTTATCTGAGTTCATGGTCTCACTTTATGGCAATGCAGCATGGGAATTTTCTCACCCAGCATTGCTGTGAGAGAATGAACTGTAATGACGTCATTCTCTCTCCGGCGGCAGAGGCAGAGCGGTACAAGATGAATGGCGTCGGGGAATAGGTGAGTATATACTCTATGTTATGTGTTGTATGTCATTGTATGTTCTGTATGTCATTGTATGTTATATGTTCTGTATGTCATGTGTATGTTATATGTTGTATGTCATTGTGTCATGGAAATATATATGTATTCCATATATTCAAAGTATATTCATATATATGCATTCACAGTTAGATAGATCTCACTTGCTAAAAATCCTGTGCCCACACATATCTATGCAAAAACCTGATACCAGCTATAATCAGTCGTTAAAGATGACCCTGGCCTTCATAAGGAACAAGTACATAGAGTCTTAGTAGATATCTATTGTTTACTTTACTAGTCATGCAAGAATGCTGGGCAAAGAACAGTAAACAATAAATCTGCAACTTCAGCCCTTTATCAAAATTTATCATAATTATCATACTACACTAAAAACAGCCAATAAACAGCACTTTAATTGTATGTTAATTGACTAACCAGCCCCTTTTTTTAACTATAAAACCTTGAATGAATAATAAATGAGAGGTCTTGACGAACTGTAAAACTGACACTTCCGTTGTGGGCAGTCCTCATTTCGTTCTGAGCGCTCAAAAAGACATTTAATAAGAATTGGGAACGGCACCACAAACACTGAAAGGATAAATTTATCCTAATTAAATTTCCATAACAGTTGGCGCCCAACGTGGGGATTGAACGAAATGCACGAGGACCCGGCCGACCGGAGAGACGGGGGTTGGCCCTGGCCTTTGGGACACGGGACGAGACTGCAGCTCCATAAGTAAGGTAAAAAAACTCTGTCAACTTACCTGAATGTTTCCCCGTGCCTAGTCCTAGCCTACACTTCTAGTCGGTCGACGTGGTCATCACTGCATTCCCAGGTTGTGTAAAAAGTCCATACCCTTATCCAAAAGCCCTGGATATAAGCCGAGTTTTTGCTGCTATGCTGTGTATGTTTCATGTTTTGTGTGAAACCGGGGGAAAAGTTGGAACGGTGACTGTGTTTTTTTCTTGCGATTTCTGGGAGCTGTAATAGCAAAAAACAAATTCTGGATAAGTTCCGCAGAAATTTTTCACACATGGGGGGGGAGGTCATCCCAGTAAAATTCCAGGTGTGAGGGCGGGAGCTTTGATTGGATGAGTCCACGCAGTTTTTCCTTCATACATCGGTGAAAGGGCATCACAAGATCAATCCAGTGTAGGGGAAAGGGGCAGTTGGATAATTCTCCAAAAAATCGTCCACGCAAGGGGGAGGATCCCGCCCAAAACGACGGGAGGGGGAATTTTTATTTGGCTATTAAATTACTGTTTACCCGCACCGCCAGGGCTCGGTTTTCGAAAGTGATTTTT